>CABEEJ010000133.1:378559-415846 GCA_901482245.1 Timema douglasi
GTGGATATAATTCCAGTGGATACAATTCCAATTTTTCACAAAAGCAGTTTTTTACAAAACTATCGGAATGGATACCATTCCGAGTGGATACAATTCCAGTTTTAGTGGATATAATTCCAGTGGATACAATTCCGATTTTTCACAAAAGCAGTTTTTTACAAAACTATCGGAATGTATACCATTCCGAATGGATACAATTCAGTTCCCTCATTACAAATACCTATAAAACATGATTAATATATTAAAATGTCATCCATTTTGGCTGAAAATAAAAGTGTTTTTTTTTAAGTTTCTTCCTGTCAAAATTAGATTGTAACTCCGGGCCCACGTGGTTAGTTCTTACCTGTAGGATTGGGATTCCAACCGTTTGACTCCTGGCTGAATGCACTTTTAGTTTCCTCTCGTCACTTTAAAAGAGAGTTTGTCTCCCTTTTTAGATATTATTTAATTTCCCCTCAACTACCTTCTTAGTTATTATTAGTACCGCGTCTTACTACCCGTCACCTACGCTAACGTGTAATGGTAGGTTGATTGTGAGATAAAATGTAGGACCTAAAGTTGAACGTGGAATCCGGACCACGGTGGGGGCCCGGCATTCCACAAATTCACAAGATGTGATTAATACACGTCTTGTCAAAGGTGAAGGAAGGGTTTGACAATCAGATAAATCCGTGCCGGGACCGAGGATGGAACCCCGGGCTCCCAGTACAGATTCCTATTAATCCACAATCTAAGGCATTAATAAATCCCATGTTAACAGTATCAAAGTTAAAATATATTTGATGGCACAGTAACGACTTTGAATTTAAAAAAAAGTATAGTAATAAAACTTCGCCTTCACTCGGCGAACATAGAATAGATGAAGAAGTGCACCAAACTAGCCAATTACATTGTCACATAGACCATTGTTACTCTAATCACAGACCAGATAGCACTTCGCCTTCGCTCGGTGAACATGAAATATAGGGGGAAGCGCACCAAACCACCTTGTGACCTTCATTCAATAAAATGTTTGCCCAGGAAGCGTATGTATCGGTGGCTTGTGAAAGTTTCCTCGTTATCAGAGGCACGCATCCAATTACCCATCAACCCTTGCGAGTTGCCGAAGATCTCTTATCCGATCCCTGATTAACCTTTTCCTTATTACGGAGTTAGAATGAATTTAGAAGATGGGATTCACAACAGATATTTGAAGCACGAATCCAGTAAAGTTATTTATTTTTTAAATTTTTTTTACAATCTGCTGTTACAATTATTTCTTCATCATCCGATTAAAAGAAAAGTCTTTTTACATACCAGATCTTTTTTGAATCAATTCTCAGCTCTGGGCTCGGATTAATTTACGGAAATTGAGACATTCCTCAGTTAGGAACGTGAGTGATTTGTTAGCACCATGTAGGCCTACTACCCGTACAGGCTTAGGTGCTAATTACGACAATGTACTAGGGATTAGTAATGTTGAATTTAGATAAAGCGTACCAACATTCGCGTGGAGGGAGAGTAGAAAACCCGTCCTCAGTACACCCGATTAAGAATAGAACCCCGATCTATCCGTCATCGGGTGTCCCAGTCTATTGCGAGAGTGACGCCTTAGGTATTACATGACCGAAATTAGTGGGGGTCTATATAAGTGGTTTTAAACCTTGGGTACACAAACCCACTGGGGAACGTGGAGTATTTATTAGGGGTACATGAGAATAATTTAATAATGATGGCTTTTTTGTTTGAAATAGACTGATTTTGAACTTAATTTAACAATATGATGTGCTTTGAAACATTCCTAGAATTTTTGTCAGTTTGGTTATTCTGGTTCAAGCGTAATCTTTAATTTAATATCCCAATTAATCGACTGTAAGAAGGACACTTAAGGCCGCCACCCACTTTTCTATTTTTAAAAAAACATCTCCACACTGCTTTATTTCTACAGGAATGGCGATTCTGATGCTTAAAAATCATTTAAAAAACTCTCAATTATCTCAGTATGTTGTTTTGTGACCCAATTTAAAAAACTTTATTTGTTTGGGGAAGGCTAGATATATTTTTCTAACCACTTACTTTGCTCTAAGAACTACGTCATTTCTAAGGAAATGTCGTTGAAAATTAGATAATTACACCTTTTCATTATTGTTTAAAAACTACATATATAAAATAAAACGTAAGGTTTTCAATCCCTTAGGGACATGTTAGCTTTCACCTCTATTTTGGCACTAACAAAATTTTCAAATAGCAAACTACTTTATCGTTTTAGAAAATATTCTAAATAATAATAAAGTAAGGAGCAGTAATGATTATGATAGTTAAGACTTAGATAAAAACTTAAGATTAGCAATATAAAGTGAAAGAATATAATAAACTGATGAATTAATAAAATGTTAAAAATTATTAAAAGGTTGAAATTGATAAACTTTAATGTTCAAAAACCGATTAAACTGCGCTTTCAACAAGCATAAATATGTCATACTAGGTTTAAAAATGTATCAATAACATCATCAACAACAATTATTAGACCATACGTTTATTATATATCCTTTCACTTTATATTGCTAATCTTAAGTTTTTATCTAAGTCTTAACCATAAATTACTTTATATTAAATAACGCGAGATTTCTAGACGTCTGCGAATGTCTCACAGTGCTCTGACATACAAGACCAGTTTGTAAACTCATCAAGGTGTCAGACATCTGTGCTGGGGGTTCGGGGTTCAATCCTCGGTGCCTGCACAGATTTATCTGATTGCCAAACCCCTCCTTCACCTTTGACAAGACGTGTATTAATCACAACTTGTGAATGTGGGTAATGCCAGGCCTCCACCGTGGTTCGAATTCCACGTTAAACTGTAGGTCCTCCATTTCATCTCACAATCACACTATCATTACACATTAGCGTAAGTGCGTATAACCCTAACGAGTAGTAAGACGCCCTGCTAATAATAATAATTTATCTTCGCTCTGTCTTGGTTAACTGTTGTCAAATTTACTCAAGTTCTGTTATGTCGGAAGCTGGTGTGCTGGGGTAAGAAGAAGCTTATGGCAACATTGACGAACCAGCGTTCCGAAATTCGTATTATACTTAAGATAAGATTGACTAAACGTAAACAAGAGAATAGCAACGTTGTTTCCCAATAGAGTCATGCAGTTCCCTCAAAGATGATATCCAGTGTAGGAATGAGTTTAAAGAATTTCTTTAGTGCTACTATTACTATTTTTCTCTTGCGTCCGTTTCTAAAAACGAAGCAGGAGTTTGATCGAGAAAGCGACCATAGCAACCGCAAACTCTGCTTTACGGAAACAGCCCAGGTTGATTTTCTTTTGCTCTCAAGGGCCCATTGTTCTCACAACATTAAGGAAAGGTCCAAAAATGGGGAAGAGGGGAGGAAGAATTTTAAAATAAAGGAAGGCTTGTGACAGTCTTTTTAGTAACATTTCATGAAGATTTTCACCTTAAAAAAAAGCTGCGGGATGTCTTGAGAACAATTATTGAACTTCATATTGGATGTATGTAGGTGAACAAAAAAAAGTAATAAGGAAGGTAAAATATAGTTTCGCTTAAAAATGTTGAAAGTGGTGACTTCAAAGAAAAGATTTCACTATGGGTGTATTGTGTGCTTGTCGTGATGACTTCGCTTAAAGTGCTTTATCAAATATTGTAAGAGAGATTTTTTAATACTGTGCAGGGTAGACATTTTATCTGAAACCATGTTTATAAAATTACTTTTAACAGTTTTTCTCCTTCAGCGACTAAACCATTCAGCCAACTTTCTTTTATGAATAAATCTAACGAGTGTACAAATTTGATTGTACTGTACATGGAGATCAAAGTTTGGAAGATGGAAATTTTAGGTCATGGATGTAACCGCAACACGTATTATATTCGTAAATTTAAAAATTGATCCCTGGACGCTGGAATCGAACCTGTGGCTCTGGTATCAATGATTTCCATACGTTTATCACATACCTTGCCTTTAAATGAGACTAAAGAATGACCCTCATCATGGGAACAATTTTGATAGCTCAGTAGTAAACCGATAACATGCTAAGCGAAGGATCCCAAGTTAGATTCCCACATCCAGGTGTAATTTTGTCAGATGTACGAATGTAACTTCCTTTCTTTTGGTATTAATTTTTTCTCAACCATATATCTTAATATCTTAAAAATAAATATACGTTAACTAATACCTAAAATAGGCAGTTTTTCTCGTATAATGGGCCTCACGACTTTGATTTAAATTTTCTCAACTACTAGAAAGCATAATCCAATAATAATGGTATTTTTGGAACATTATTTCTAACCCTAAAACTAAGGGTATTTTACATAAACGAAAGTTTCCAATTTTGATCATATCTCCGTAAATATTTTCAATTATCTGTAATATATTTTTAATCAAACCTGTTTAGGTACTCTTTGGTGAACAGAGTCCAGAGATATTCTTCTTTTCTCTATGTTTCTGTATCAATGCATATTATATCATTTATACTTTTGGAGGAATGGTTCACAAATCCTACGAGTTTTGATTAAATGTCGCCGTTTTAAGATCTAAGAGTGAGAAAATATGTACAGTGTACTGTACGATTTATTTTCTTTTAACCATTTGTACATTATTGAAATACGAACTTATAAAAATAACCGTTTGGATGTTCCATTTTTTGAATAAGTGGCTTCTGTGGTTCACTTAAAATTCTTTCCAAACGAGGGATTTTATAATGCTGTGTTCTCTTGAAAAAAAATGGAGAAGGTGAACTAGCCGAAACAAGAGCGGTTTATGACGTCAGACAAAACGTGTTAGGTTGCACTCATGCGTTATTTACACACAAAAAAAGTTCGATTATGTAACTAATAATTTGTATGGCCTTTTCTCAAGGTTATAAAAACATTTATTTATTTGGTAATTTATGGTGGTAATTTATAACAAGATACAAGTGTGACTGTAATACTTTTTAATTTATTATTTAAAGTACTATATTATTATTATTATTATTATTATTATTAGCACCGCGTCTTACTACCCGTTTGGGTTATACGCACTTACGCTAATGTGTGATGGTAGGGTGATTGTGAGATTAAACGGAGAACCTACAGTTTAACGTGGAATCCGAACCACGGTGGAGGCCTGGCATTCCACACATTCACAAGTTGTGATTAATACACGTCTTGTCAGAGGTGAAGGAAGGGTTTGGCAATCAGATAAATCTGTGCAGGGACCTAGTATTGAGCCCCGGACCCCAGCACATAATTCTGACAGCTTACCCCTAGACCACCAGGTCACCCCGATCCATGTACTATAATATCTCTTGTTGCCACAACTGCGACACAAAAACATAATAGTTGTATTAATATATTTTATTCTTTTAATTAGTTAGGCAAATGCCAATTATAGAGTTATTCTTAAGGAAGTATTATTATAAGTATTTGATAACACTTTATTATTAATATAGCATTAGTAAGCAAGTAATAATAATTTACAAAAAAGGTTCACATTTGTCACTTTTAGCCAATGTTTGTAATAACGAATTTTCTGATAACTGTTCTACCGAATATATCCGATATATGTGATGGTTTATTAGAACTGAGTATACATAACTAAAAAGGGGTTGTTTATTTTTATTTTCTACCCTTGATGGTCTTGCAAGAGATGCGGGCGGGTCTACACGAGATTAAGAGGTGTAAAACAACGTACCAGGCAGTGGGAGAGACGGACAAAGTAGAGGAGAGATTGATGGAGTAATATCCACCCTACAAGGCAGGAGAGTATATCTGGAAGCAGAGGGAGGGGCAGTTTAGTGCTGGACGACGTGTGTGTGTGTGTGTGTGTGTGTGTGTGTGTGGTGAAGAAGATGGAAGGGAGAGAAATAAAGAAAATTAGGGTGAATGAAATAAAGTAAAAGTAGGGAAAGGCGAGAGCTAATTAAAGTAGGTGGGTAGAAAAATAAAGGGGCGATGTGTACAAAATGATGACTGAATGAGTAAGACAAAGAGAGAGAAAAGGGCGGATTTGAGGAAAAAGTTTTTTCCCCCCATTTTAATTTTGTTTATAGGTAAAACTTTGTTGTCTTCAGTTTGAAATTGTATTAGTTTTAATTTTAAAAGTGTTAATTAATATATATATATATATATATATATATATAGTATATAGTTTTATTAAAAATTGTTTCAGTACAAAACGAACAGTTAAAAATATAATTGAAAAAAATAATTGCTATTACTTCCACCAAATCTTTTCTCTATAGCCTTTTTTTTTAAATGTACTTTCTAGTACCAACATTGGCTAATAGTGACAAGTTATCTATTCTAAGGCAACAGGATCAGGAAAGCGAATTAAAATAAACAACATCAGCTTCCTAACAGATAAAATTATGGAGAATATAATTTAAAAAAACTCTTATCAGTTTCGTGGGTGGTGAACCACCTAAGAACGCTGACCACTCACCCAAACCTGCAATTTAAACAAAATCAATTTAGAAGAAATACTTCTTATTCATCGTGCCCTGGGCTAACCAAATTTAATTTTCGTTAATAGGGGTAAGAATGAGTAAAGTGTAATTTAAAGGAAACATATCCGCAATTTCATGGAAAACAATTTAGGGAATGATAAAAAAAATTCGACCGGGATTCAATCTCAGACCACCTTGTTAGAGATATTATAGATTAAAACTTGATGTACTCATTTGCCTGCATGTCCACCGTTATGGGTCTGGTTATACTAATTTGATCATTTTTATAATAATAATAATAATATTAGCACCGCGTCTTACTACCCGTTCGTGTTCTACGCTTCATTTTTATTAAACTTTGATGTAATTAATCATTTAATTTTTCTGTGGTAGGAAACGTGAGACAATTTAGAAAATTCAATTCATTATTTTATTTATCTAGGACACTTTTCCACCGAGCACTCTAACATCCCAATTATATTGCCCCAGATTGTTATAGAAATGCTTGTTATACTTTCAAACGAAAATGGGCGTTTTGCTTTTAACTAAAAATAAAATAAGTTTTGTTATCACTGATTTACTCAAACAAAAACATTTGCTATTCAAATAGAGTTTCCTCTTTTCGACAAACAAATAAAAAAAAAGAATCAAATTCTCGAGAATGAGGTCGAGCAAACTTAATGAACAAGATAAATAATATCGTTTGACAAACAAGTAAACTTCATTTCCTTGGTTGATTTCGTTGGTAACAAGAGGGGGGAAAAGTTTGGAGAGAAATAATTATTATCCAAAGAACGTAATTAAATATAAATTTATGTCTTGTAAAATAATATTTTAATAGGATCTACTCATTTAACAACAGATGATGTTTTGTTTTATCTCTATTCAATCAAATAAATTCTTAGGAAATATTATTATCTTTGATATATATATATATAGTTTTCGATCCCTACTGACTGAATTTAGTTGTTTTTTAAAAATAATGTATGTTTATACACAATACAGGATACATTTAGTGCATTTCTTTTGAAAACTCCGCCTCATTCTTGGGAAAACTTGAGTGTAATACTATATTGTATAAGTTTATTTTAGTGATGTGCTCATTACATTATTATTTACAGCTTAAAACTCACATGTTTGTCACATGGTCTAACGCGTCACTATAGTTCGGGCTTGATTGCTGGTCACGAGGAGATAGAGGTTCAAATCCAGGTTGGATGTACTGAGGGGGGTTCTCTCTCTTCACACAAATGTGGCAACATTTTATCTAAACTACACCTTTATCACCCTTGCCCCATTAGTGTAACTTAACTAACGACACAAATACTCCTATTTCCATGACAATAACTCTAAAGGGCCCAAGTATTAATTCATGCCAGCAGTTTTAATAGGAAGAGTCTCATCTTACAGTTAAAAGGGTAATTATAGCTACTTTTATTTATTCATACGTCAAGTCATGTGAGCAATAGCTGTCACTTTTGATAGACTATTAATAATACCTATATAACAACATAAATTAATATAGCACAATGTTATCAAGTTTGACCACAAAATATGTGTTTGCTTTTCCTAAAAAGCCCTTCCCGTGAAAATTGGTCTCTATACTCCGTTTACTTACTCTATGGAATAAGGAACATATGTTCATTGCCACACTTACAAAAGTACACCACCTATCCCTATCTTGAGCAAGTCATATCCATTCCAACTCATCACACCTATCCCTATCTTGAGATAGTTATATCCAGTCCAACTCATTACACACTATTTATCTCAGCTCTACATTAGAATATTATAGCTATCCTCTCATCTGCGGGTTTGACAGTCAACATCCTTAACACGGTTCTAGAACCTACCACTTGCGCTGCATGTCCTGCCCACCGTAACCTGTAAGATTTGATTACCCTAACAATCTCTGGTGATGATTACAGGATATGTAGCTCATCATTATCCATCCTCCTCCCAGCTTCAGTATTTTCATCCCTTTTTGTGCTTTGTTTTCGAACACCCTAAATTTCTTCTCAACATGTAAGCTAAGAGACAGTATCACACCCATAGAGAGCTATCGGTAAAACTATTGTTTGCATATTCTGAGTTTTACATGCCTTGATAGCAGGCTAACTGTCAACCACTTACTGACTGAGTAATAGCATTCATTTCTCGACTGTATTTGTCACTCAAATAATTTGTAATTGAGCTTTTCGTAATTATGGATTGTGTTAATTTTAATATCTGTAGGTTGAGTTTGTGATTTATCATTAGTGAAATGTGGGTTTACCCTTTCGCAGTAATAAATTAAAGGCCGGGGACTGGATGTTGTGCCTGTCCTAGTCTTTAAGTTATATTGCAAGGCATATGAAATTACCACAGGCCTGTCCAGCCAGTAGTGGAAATATATGGCTTGAATAGAAAAAAAAAACTGACACAGGACACAGGCTGGAAACAGTAATGGATGTAAAGTAAAAGATCGAGTTTGTGGAGTAGAGAGGATTACATGAGAAGAGGACAGCAGGGAGAGTTGTTCTATAGGTACGTAAGAGACCTGCTATGGAGAGTTGTTCTATAGGTACGTAAGAGACCTGCTATGGAGAGTTGTTTTATAGGTGTGTAAGAGACCTGCTATGGAGAGTTGTTCTATAGGTACGTAAGAGACTTTCTGTGTAGAAGAGAAGTCCCCTTGAAGTAGTAAGGAAGTATTGTACAGGGCGTGCTTTCACTGCTTTGTAACCATCGTCACATATGCTGCGGATACATGGACATTACATGTAAGAGAGACTAGGAAAGTGGAGGCCATGGGAATGAAGTTTGTGAGGAGAATGTTAGCTGTCACGAGGAGAAACAGGAATAAGAATGAAGTTATCCGGGGAAAAGTAGTACAGGGAGTACATGAGATAGTAGAGGAAGCAAGACTGAGATGGTATGGGCATGTAATGAGGATGTTGGAGTACATGAGATAGTAGAGGAAGCAAGACTGAGATGGTATGGGCATGTAATGAGTATGTTGGAGTACATGAGATAGTAGAGGAAGCAAGGCTGAGATGGTATGGGCATGTAATGAGGATGAAGAAAGAGAGGATGCCAAAGATAATGATGAAAATGAAGTATGCAGGAAAAAGAACATAAGTAGGCCAAGAAAGCATGGGAGGAGCAGATAATAGGGAGTGTGCAAGTGAGAGAATAAGAATGGAAGTGATTTTAAGAGGGAAAATAGTGGAAGTATAGAAGAAGACGTAGGCAATTTACTAAACTGACCTGATCACAGGCTGAAAACAATTGATGATGATGATTATGATGGTTATGTGTGGCGACCCATTGTTTGCATTTCCATTCTAAAAGTATTTCCTATATTCTCCAAAATACTCATCCACTGGCGATCCAGCTATATCTAAAGACCCAGGCCTGATGTCCTATCACCGCTATGTAATGATATTTATGATTGTGATTAATGAGACAATCAGAAGGAAGAGAGTGCTTCGTGTACAAATTAATAATTATATAAATAGGTGTTAGGTAGGCTCTTTTAAATTGTCTCGTCAACTCTTTTAGTAATCATCAACTAATTTGCTCCATTCCCCCACCCCTCTTCCCCTCTGGGACGAAGGAATAAAATAGATTCGTTATAAAACGCAGAATGAACTTAATTATAATGTTGTCACGCCTCGTCGGAATCGTGTTGTTTACTGCTCGGTTGTATACACCAGTGGTCGTGGAGAGGAACATTTTCACCAAAGAATGAGTTAAACTCAATACATGTCCGAAACAGCACAGGTGGTCATATGGTACAAGATGGCAGCCTGTTAAAGGTGCTACATGGGAGAGTACAACGAAATGTTACAGACGTTTGGAAATCCCAGATTATTTATTAAGTCGTTTGATATTTGTTAATAATGTTTACCTAAAATGTAGGGGAAATTTCTAACTATCTAAAAAGTTTAAATTTTAAGTTTGGAGTGTGAAAAATGTGTGATAGCTTATATAAAACCTTATGAAACAATCCCACACTATCACCTAAAATGTTCTGTTGTGACCCAATCAAAACATGACTTTATTTGATAGAGGAAGCCTAAATCTAGGTTTCTATTTTTTTAATTTATTCTCAGAAGTACAAATTATCGCGTAAAGCGTAATTCTATTTTTTAAAACATTTTAAGCTCAATATTTAAACTTTTTAACTAGTCAGAAACCTGTTGAAAATTCTCGGCTAACGCGCTAGTTTCGTGTTGAGCTAGAATGACGAGGACGGGGAGATCCTAAATGATTTTCCACTCTTCCTCCAAGCAAATGCGGGTTCACTTCCTCTATATTTATTCCTCACAATTCCTAACCCATTATCGTATAACCCAAACGGTTAGTAAGACGCTGTGTTAGGTATTATTATTAAGTAAAAGTATTATTGGTTGAAAACAATATTTAAAAATATAAAAACCTTCTTAAATAATGCGGGCTTTCTAAACGTCTGCAAAGCCTCTCAGTACTCTACTATTTAGCACCCTTAATATTAATAGGCATTGGGGCATGATACCTTTATTCTAATTAATAAATAATTGGTTTGTATCTGTGTGCCGTCCGCTTACTCTTACCTTACAGGATTACATTATGAACCTATTCTATAAGCTTAACCATAGTGCAATTGTTCAACACGAGCTTGACATTCAACCCTAACCTAAGACACCTTCATCCAATCCCTAACCTGACACCCCCAACCACCTTTAAATACATGTTAACGTTAACGTCAACGTCAACGTCTCAGCTTGCCAAGGGCTTTGTGCCTTCAGGTTCTCCAACTAAAATGTTGTGTACACGCTTGTCATCACCCATACGCGCCAAATGGCCATCCCACACCAACCCGCGTGCCTTGATTGTCATTAATATGTAGGAAGATGTATACAAACCATGGAGTTCTTCAGTATGTATTTTTCTCTATTTTCCTGCGCGTTCTTGCCTGTTTTTTTATAACCACCTTTTAATACCTGTTAAGGTTGTATGCTTTAGTGATAATTACTATAATAGGGTAGGGATGGAAAAGGAAGCGTTTTAAAGGTAATATACCCACATTTGCGTGGAAGGTGAGTGTAAAACCACTCTCGGTAGACCTGACTGGGATTCGAACCCCGATCTCCCCGTCATCAGCAGGCCAGTCTAACACTAGAGTGACACCTTTTAGCAGTGGTTCTCAATCTCTCTTCAATGGTGGACCACCCACCTTAGTATATTACCTATCTGCACCCTCGCCGAAGTCGGACATTATATTAATGTATGTATTATCAAGCAGTAAGGCCACCTCTGTGGTATAGTGGTCGTAGTTCTAGGTTATAGATCCAGAGGTCCCGGGTTCGATCCCTTGTGCTTCCAGGTTTTCTGTGGAGCGGTCGGTCTAGACCGCGGTCAGCTCAGCCTTGTGAGGACAATGGAGGAGCTATTTGAATAAAGATGTAGCAGCTCCGGTTTGGAAATCAGACTTAACGACTGAAGAATTCATATGGCGGACCACATGACACATTCTATCCGTTAATGTTGGTACTATCTTTGACACCATGTGGCAGCCCCTCGGCCAGTATGGCTCGCTTACGAGCTGACGTCATGTTATTTTTTATATCAAGCAATAAAAGAACGCGTTTTTAATAGACTTTGTTTCTTAGGCACATTTCACAGGTAAAAGAACTTGTGGTGCTAATTATTATTGAATTTAGAGGACTGGGCCTGCAAATGTATTACAATTTAGCTATTTCCCATAAAATTATTGATTTCACTATGACCAATCAGTGCTGCGGTCCACCAGTGGTCCACATGCCATAGTTTGAGAACCACCACCTTAGATCATTCGGCCACTGAAGCAGGTGTTCATCCCTTTTCTGTCCATATAATTATATTTCTCAGTACTTTGTTCTCATTCTTTCGGTATAAAGTGAGAGGCCACACTTTACATCCATAAAGTAATAAATATTGGCATTTTATTTGTAAACTCCAAAAGTTTATATAGGATCATTTGGCTAGTTCGACATTGTTTAATTCGACTTTGGTTAGTTCAAAAAATTGTACAGTTCGAACTCACTATGATTAACCATGAAGTTACTATTTAAAGCAATGCTAAAAAAAAATTAATTTGGATTTTAGAAGGAAATATTTGAATATTTTGAAGCCTATACTTTATATCGTTAATTATTTCGAAAAAGATCTTCATTAAATCCCCCCATATACCAAGAATGTCGACCAAATCTAGTTAATGATGCAGAGTAAAAGAGAAAGCACACAGGATTATGAAAATCCAAAGAAGTCACTGAATTCCAACCAGACGTGAAATGTGAAAGACAATATTTTTAATGCATTCATTGAACTTGATTTTGTTAAATACTTCAAAATAAGCAAACTACAAGAAAGGAAAATCATTAAATTTTTCACCGTAATGTCATGTCATGGAAAAACTGTTTTAACTTTACAACTTTCGTACGTTAATTTTTCCAAGATTTATATTTTGTGTTTTCATATATTTAAGCGATGTGTGTGTGTTTGTTTATATGTAGAATATTTTGAGGTTAATGATTTATTGTGCACCGGCTGCCCAGCTACTAATAAAATTATGGCTAGCTCGAGTTTTGAATATTTCGATTTTTTTTTCAGATATCCCTTAAACTTAGAATAAAAAATGTTTATTACATGGGATATAATAGTAATATCTATCTATGGTGACGTCCAAATCCTTGAACAAAGTCATATTCATTAATCTCTGCAAGATGCAGCCTGGCTTTTTAATCATAACGTGGAAATGATAGGCAATTCTTACCAAGGTGACGGAAATAACTTATTGCAGAACATTATTATTAATCGGTAATGCTTTATGCTTAGTCTGGTTTATTTTTATTATGGTTATAATATAAAAATAACTGTTGAAGAATGAGCAGCATTTGAAATGTTCATTTACATTCGTTTTCCAATAAATGGACTCCTAGACTAAAAACCCATTTGGTTGAAAATAATGGCTTTCGTCAATAATTACTTTTAAAATAACTTCAATTTTTTAATTTGTTTTAATGTAGTAAGTTTGTTTTAGTGTGTGGATATTAAATGTAAATATAAAAACATAAAATTTAAGGGGTTTAATTTAATCACCGAAGAGCTTATTTTATGTTTCCTCTGATGCAATATATTATTTATTTTGTAAAAAAAATATATTTTGCCATAAAAACTGCAAACCCACTGGTAAACTCGTGTACTCGATATTCCCACCTTAAGGTAGTATTAGAATATTTTGATAATTATTAATTAAATATAGATTTATGAAACAAATAAAAACTATTCCTACAAGGCTCAACATTAGTAACTTTAATTCAATGTTTGTATAATGGGAAATGTTTTTCTAGGTTCTCCAAAGGTCTATTCATAACGGAAAGAAAAGTTTGGTTACCTACTTTCGTCGAGGGAACTGAAGGTATGGACATTAATCTCCTAAGGTAACACAATTACGTCCGTATACAATTTAATTTAAATTAGAATATACGAGCATACATACAACATGTTTTATGGGGAAAATTTGATATTCAAGGGGAAGGGAGAAAGCAAATACGTGTTAAGTTATCAATTTGCTGCGCGTGTTTTGTTTTTGGTGTGTGCATGAAAGAAATATGGGAGAGCGCTCTTTACATTATATATATATGTATATATGTATGTATGTGTATGTATATATGTATGTATGTATATATGTATGTATATATGTATGTATATATGTATGTATATATGTATGTATATATGTATGTATGTATGTATGTATGTATGTATGTATGTATGTATGTATGTATGTATGTACAGTAGCCCCATGGCTTCTTTGGTGCAGACTGAGAGCTTTGAAACGTTACCAGACCAAATTATGTATCCCTACGCCGAACCATATGATCTACAGAAACATGTGTTTAGCAGCTGTCACTTCTGCCAAGCAAAATTTAGGTATATATCTAAATGTTGACTGTCAGAAGTCATCTGTGAGCTGTCAGTCAGCACCAAAGAAGTCATGGGGCTACTGTATGTATGCATGTATGCATGTATGTATGTATGTATGTATGTATGTATGTATGTATGTATGTATGTATGTATGCATGTATGTATGTATGTATGTATAGTATGTAAGTATGTATGTATGTTATAGTGTGTGACGTCACACTCTGACGTAACACCCGCGCTGTTGAACTCTGGGCCCGCCGTGTGTGGAGCTAGAGGTCGGCCGTCTCAAGTTACATTCATCATAAATAATATTTTCAAGTAAACTTCGAGTGAACTTAGAAATTAAGCCACAGAATGAAATTCAGAGAAGTACATAGGAAACATAGACACGTTTCAATGTGTGTGTGTGTGTGTCAAGGGAAAGGATGGGTTGAGGGTATCTATTACGAATATCAAAGGAATAATAACATTCATAAAAATAATTAGCACAAGTATATTATAGTATCTACAACAATCAAACATTTTAACTATCTCATTGACACATTTTTGTTTCAAATATGTAGCAAGGTAAGAAGTTGTTAATGAATAATTATCTATCATACTTCAATGAACTTCACAAACCCACACCTATTCAAAGCAGGACTTTATTTATTGAATGCAATCCAATTATAAATGTGTTATTCTGTATCTTGTAATGTTCTATAGTTTGAACAAAGATGTATTAATATTTTTATTAAACTGCTATCCCTCAGTCAATCAATTGTCTACCGTGCTATACAGAGTGTCCCAGACTGCTCTTCTCTCTGGATGTATCTCCAGAAAGTTCTGGATACTCAGATCCGTATTTATGTCCAAATAGCTTTGTTTATACTCCTCAACAGGGCCCCAGGTGAGGTCTAGGTCTTCACCCAAGTATCTGTCATCGTCATACTGTATTTTAACTAATTTGAATTAGTTGAAAAATTATACCTGGACACGGGAATTGAACCCTGGACTTTTTGCTTAGTCCACCAATGCTCTACGACTGAGCTATCCAGGCTTCTCCCCGTTCTCAGGGCTATTCTTTACTAATATTATTTTAAGTCTGAGTCTGTAATGGACGTTTGGAATCGTCAGATACATACAAGTGATCAATTTATATCGCGAGTTATCAGATATTATTATTATTATTATTATTATTAGCACCCCGTATTACTACCCGTTCGGGTTATACGCCCTTACCCTAATGTGTAATGGTAGGGTGGGTGATTGTGAGATGAAATGGAGGACCTACAGTTTAACGTGGAATCCGAACCACGGTGGAGGCCTGGCCATCTTCGAATAGAAAGGACTGTTATGCTGTCAAGTATACAATACAAAGATGGCATTTTAAAGCAGAAATGTCAATAAGTATCAACGCACGAGATACATATTGTAATTAGAGCACTGTGTTGATATAAATTGATAAATTATTTTGTTGGATTTGTGAAAAGATGGTTCTAGAAGAGCAAATGTTTAATGAAGTGGATGTCACATTAAGCTGTGATAATAATCGTTCATTATCTGTAAATTTAATGTTTTTTTGCTTGAGAGTTATTAATGAAGATTTTGAGATAAATTGATGATTATTGTACTTACTTTGACTTAGCAAAGTTGGTCCATGATGTAACCCAAAGTTGGTCCATAATGTAACCATTCTGTTTACTGTCGCTAGCTCTGTAGAATTACTTTCCAATTCCTCGTAATCAAAACTTATTGTAAATAAGTAATTAAGATAATCAGCATGGCCAGTTCCTATGTAAAAAACAAACCCTTCTCAGTACAAATATTTAAACAACTTAAATTTTAATTTATCATAATAAATTGAATATTAAATAAAAACTAGGTTTTAGGGGGTATTGAAACTTTATCTTTTTTTGTGTGTGCCCCCTATTTACATTAATATGGCAGAGGGGAAGAATCGAAGAACAAATGTATCCATATTTGCATAGTACTAGATTGAGAAGACATTGAGGAGAAAACACCTGTTTATTAATAGCTTGGATTCAAACCTAGATGTTATTTTCCACGGACAAATCAGATAAGACCAACACCTTTGTTCGCATGCCCACAAATACCTGTCTACATTAAAAACAAAATGTGTGAAAAAGAAATTAAAAGTTGTTTAAGATTGTTCTACAGTCACAATTTTAACAAGTTTATATTTATAAGCTATTAATAATGATTCGTTGAGTTCAAAACATTACAGTTCACGAGTTATAGGGGATCAAACTTATTATTTTATACTTTTTACGTGCAATCGTTAATGTATAGTAATTAATATATGAGGCTGAAATTTAGTATAAATAGACGTTCATTTGAGGTGTACACAATTAAATAATTATAGTATTAATAATATTATTAATATTAATACTATTCATATTAATGGTATTAATAATATAAATTTTATTATTAATACTATAAATATTCCACTGTGTACAACATTTACATGTGTAATAATAATGTTTATATCAATAATATTATTTTATTATTATAATTAATATTATAAAACTTGTTAAAATTGTGATGTACACTTTATTTGTCTAATGACCTTAAGCTAGAAAGGTTTGATTTAATTCACATTTAAATCTTAACGTCTCATAAGAATTTAATTTATAAGTACTGTACTTTCAATTAGAAAGTGTAAGTCCATAATTCTAAAGTTTTGTAATTGCAACATAAAATACCCTAAAGGTTTGCTTGTCCTACCTGAAAAAGTGAAGTTGTAAGGATTGGCGTATGAATAACTCAATCTTCCTTGATAAGAGAACTGATGGACATATATCGGGGGAGAGTTATATCGTAGACGTAAATTAACCGTCCTGCGGACAGTTTCCAGAAAACTGATATCTGTGATCAACTGGAATACTTAAGAGCAAAAATTAAATTAATATTACAATACTATATGATTATGAGCTATCAATATTTTATACAATTATAATGTAGAGTTTATACAGGGTGGGGTGAAAAACAATTAGACGATCTATTCTGAGGAAAGTTATGGACAACGTGCTGAGGTTTTCTCCGACGTCCGGTGGAGCTCAACTGAGTTACATTATCTTAAAAATGTGAAAAAGTGTAGTATGTAGTTTGCTTTTATAACTAGTGAATATTTACTTTTCAATTAAAGCGTTAATTTTCAAGTTACTAATCATCTAATTGTTTCGGCCCCATCCTGTACTATTTAGATACAACTTTTGGTCTATCTTAATTTCTCAATATCCTATTTATATGAATTCAATTAGTGGCGCACCCGGAGATTAACTGGTGGAAAGGGTGTCATTGTAAATGGGCACGGGGTGAGAGTATGTCATACAATCAAAGTCTTAATCATAATACAATTCCTAAGGTATAATGGTTCACGGTGGACAGACTAATAATTGCAGTAGGTCAAGACAGTGTATGTATACTAAAGCTATTTGAAAAGTTTCTGATTTCAATAAGCAGCACTTAAAACGCTCAAATAAAATTACTTATATTTTGTGACCGCCTGTTTTTGTAAATATATGATCCAACATTATTGTGTTTAATTATTTACAGCCATGCTGGGTTAGCATTATGTCATCTTCCAATACATTTTAATATACTGACAGAAATGTTAATATATTAATCTCTGAACCAGAAAATATAGGTTCAAATCCTGTTAGGTACATTTAAGTTGTCTTATTTTAAAAAGCAAACCATGTTCCCTCCGTATAGACGCCGATGTATTTAATTAATCTTCACCTTCCTAATCGGTATGACTAGCTATAGTTATAACAAGAATCAAAACATAGAACTTAAAACATCAACAACAAACAATCTTAGATAAATATATCGTTAGGAGTATATATCCCGAACGGGAAGTAAGACGCAGTGCTAAATAAAAAATAAATAAAAAATATATACCCTTAGGGTTTAATTTGGTTCATGTTTGACAATTATAATTTTAATTTAATGCTATGGTGTTTTTTTATATATATAATATTTAAACGTGTGTCTTACATCGACATCTTGCCCAATAGTAATTGCTATAGACGCCGTTTCATTTCCAAACTAAGTCTTTCTGACCAGTGCTGCTACAGTAGCCCCATGGCTTCTTTGGTGCTGACTGATAGCTCACAACTGACTTCTGACACTCAACATTTAGGTATAGACCTACATTTTGACTATCAGAAGTGACAGCTGCTAAACACATGTTTTTTAAGATCATCTGGTTCGGCGTAGGGGTCTGGTAACTTTTTTAAGCTGTCGGTCAGCACCAAAGAAGCCATGGGGCTACTGTACATGCTGGGACTCACTGGTACCAATTGTCAAGTGTAAATAGTTTGGAAGGAAACTTTCAAAGTCATTGTTGATCTGATCCCAAAGAATGGACAATCTATTGGCTGGAATATAATACAGTTTAATTTTGGTAGTTTTGTTAGCATCCACAATCAACGATATTATTCTATCTGGTAATTAAAACAATTTTATATCTATTTTTAATTTGTTACTAAAAATAAATGGCCATATTAAAACTTAGGTTTTCAAGAATTGGGTTACTTTAAAATACTATGTAAAAGTGCTTACAAAAATAGTATCAAATAGTACCTATAAATAGCAATAAATTATCAGATTAAAAATATTTAATGTCAATGGGGATGAGACAAGGTTTCTTAGAGGTATTGAAAGTGTGAGAAGGGATAGGATAAGGAAAGAAAAAATTAGGGAGGCAATAAAGCAGGGGTCTCCAACCTTTTATTGTCCAAGGACCAAAGTTTCTGTCTCATATTGTCTCACGGGCCACAATACTGTACCCACAATATTAGGATAGAGTACATATTAAAATATTAATATTATTATTATTATTATACTCGCACTAAGGATTAGGATTTCTCGTGAAGTATGTTCTCTGTTTCATAGCAGGAGGTAGCATGATTTGTCTTGTCTACTAGAGCTGTCATTTGCCGGATGGAAGTACATTTGTATTAAAACGTAATACTTTTCTCCGGGCAAAACTCGTTTATTAAATAACTTAAAATACGTATATATTTTATTAGTTTACTATGCAAAATATATATCTGTGCTTGTCATTTTTTCTCTTGAAATAATTTTTCATTTTTCATGGGCCAACGGGCTGAAAAAAAAATGTTTATACGCTTAGAAGATACGCAGAAGAGGAAAAAGTTACAGTGGTTAGGGCATGTGATGAGTGAGAATGGGGGAGGAACAAGATGCCTAAGAAAGCTCTAGAGCAAGGAAGAGATGGATGGACCAAGCGCGGAAGAACATGGAGGCCAACCGTGGATTCCCACGTTCACTGAAAATCAAGCGCAGAACGGAAACGGGGGACACGTGACGAACTCTAAGCCAATCACAAGATTTCCGCCTCATCGGCGCGAGCTGTTCTGCTAAAGTTCAACTCATCTTTACTTTGTCCGCTTTGCCTGAGATCTTAGACACGCATGCGCTGTAGAGCTAGAAGCAAGGAGACAGCTTTGTTGGTTGTTGTGAGGAGATTTGAAATAACCCATTAATGAGAAGCGTGGGTATCGATGTTTTGGGTTGTGCCATGACACAGCGTTGTAATTAGAAAACATCCATCGTGACTATGATCTACAAATCTAAAATATCTTATGAATTGCTATGACATTCGAACAGATTTTACTTTCTATTTTCGGTGAAGCTTTAATGAGTGGACAGGAGACACGTGGCACAAAGAAAAGTTGGGAGAGATCTACAAGAATAGAAGAGCTTGTTCCAGACGAACCATACCATAGATAGGAAAATGTTCACTGACGATGATAGTTTTATTTCAAACGGATTGTAAGGATGGTTAAAAAATAATTATATAAACTTCTCATTAGTTAAAGTTCTACTAATAACACACTTACATGCCAACATCTTTATTTTCGCCGAACAAAAGCAAGTTATGTAAGGAACGCGAATAAAGTTTACTGATTTGATCATTTCGAGTGGTGTGGTGGGGAGGAAAATTTCCCCTTCATTTCTTGTTACGCTCTCTTCAGTGGGTACAAATGGTGGGACGTCACTTGCCCTACTCTGACAATATTATGATACATACAAAGAATTGGTTGAAATGGATCTGTTGCATATCAAATATATTACGGAACTACAAAAATAGTTACCATAATGTGAATAATAAGATTATAATTGAATGGGGTCTCTCTAAAATCGTTACAATTGATCAAATTACAGTAAGTTATGTTAAGCTCAAAACATTCCTTATAATCTGATCTGTCCCTTGGTACCATCTCTTGGCTGATTTTTTAAAGCTATTTTATTGCAACCGTTTTAGAGGGATCACTTCAATTATTGTAAATGAGAGCAAGATGATTTAAAACCGATTTATATCTCACCACAAAGCTTCCATAAAACCTGACTTCTAAATTCTTCATAGAACAGAATATAAACTTTTATAGTTAGACGAGTTAAAATACTCCTTTGAGACATTAAAACGTATGATAGTAGTGTATTTGGTACAAAGATATTACAAGTTGTTTGGTCCTATTTACAATCAGTAAACTCTAAGCTCGTATAACTATACAATGTTCAAGAATTTTATAATAACCCTTTTCACTGGCCGAATGGTCTAAGGTGTCACTCTCGTGTTAGACTGGCCTGCTGATGATGAGGTCGAGGTTCGAATCCTGGTCGGGTCTAACGAGGGTGGTTTTCCCTAAATGGTTTCCCACTCTCCTTCCACGTAAATGCGGGTATATTACCTCCAAAATTCTCCTTTCCTCATCCATACCACACTAGAGTAAATTATCACAAGTGCGTACAGCTCGAACCGATATAAGTTGCAATATATGTTTATAAAATAATAATAATAATTACCAACTAACAATGGTTAAACTCTTAAAGAAAAATACCCGTATCAGTGGGACATGAGCTGAGGTATACCTCCCCTCATCAGGTGTGATATTAAATTGACAAGGACGTCAGGTTTTGAATATCAGCCTTGTGCAACGAAAATAGTTCCTTCCTCTTAACCAACCCGACACATGTGGGTACACTTCCTCTAATACTAACCTACTCGTCCCATACTCAATGTAAATATGCATGTAATCCAGATAAGTGGTTATATATGAGTAGTTTGCACACACCTTTTTTTTTATTATAATAATTTTACTTTCGAGACAAACGAAAGTAGCTATAGCTCGACATTTATTGAAAGATCGTATTCTCACGGCAGATGTGACACTGGATTGTTGAGTAAGGATGTTTTCAGCAGATGCTTCCATAAGAAATTTGTAAATGTCGTTACTGTCCTGTGTATCCAAGAATCTGTGTAAGTTGTTGTTCTGCGCAGACGCAGTGTCAACATATGCAATAGGACTCAACACTGATCCACTCTGGCGGATGGCTCTTTGCGACTGGCCTGTGGACACATATCAAGAGTTCAAGTTGAATAGTGAAATGAATAAACATATTTAGCAGTGTGATATATTGAAGAATAATATACAGGGTGGGGTGGAAACAATTATACAATCTATGCTGAGTAAAAAGGTGGACAACGTGCGAGGTTTGTCTGAAGTCCGATGGAGCTCATCTGAGTGACGTCATCTTCAAAAAGTGTAGTATGTAGTTTGATTTTATTTAGATTGTGAATATTTACTATTCAATTAAACAGTTAATTTTGACCCTGAATATTTCATGTTAAATTTAGCAAGATGCATGAATTACAGTTGAGGACGTACTGGACCGTCCCTTGTGCTCACCTTCTAAACTAAGCACACAATATATTATATTGGTTTTTTCTTAGTTAAGGTCCTTACATTAAAATCGTAAAAGAGTTCCCTAGCCTGAGTTGCAGTTTTTTTAAGACAGTGAAAGCGACATTGGCAAATTTATTTCCAACCAAAGAAATCGCACAAGGAAGTGGACCCCCTATTTTTGACCACTACTAGGATATTGGAAGTCCTCGCGAGAATCATTGGAGAAAACACTCGTGATAACACTATTAACCAGATCGGACGTGTATTAATCACTCGCACCGTGAAAGTGTTGGGGATGAACTAGGCACTCTAACTCAACCTATTTATTTATATTCATTATTCAAATAACCGGCCACCATGATGTAGAACTACCCCAACGGTCACCAGGGTTTGGTTAGTTAGTCTTAAGCTAGTTTTGAGTGTTTTTACTGGTTTCACACCCTCAAAATCACTAGCACCATCACATTCACTATCACCATCTTACTCACAATCACCATCATACTATCACCATAATATTCACAATCACCATCATACTTACAATCACCACCATACTCACTATCACCACCATACTCACTATCACCATCATACTCACTATCAGCATAATATTCACTATCACCATCATACTCACAATCAAAAACATACTCACTATCACGATCATACTCACAATCACCCTCATACTCACTATCACCATCTTACACAAAATCATCATCATACTCACTATCACCCTCATACTCACTATCACCCTCATACTCACTATCACCCTCATACTCCCTATCAGCCTCATACTCACTATCACCCTCATACTCACTATCACCATTATACTCACTATCACCCTCATACTCACTATCACCCTCATAATCACTATAACCCTCATACTCACTATCAGCCTCATACTCCCTATCACCATCATACTCACTATCACCATATTACTCCTTATCTTCCTCATTATCACTATCACCATCATATTCACTATCGCCCTCATATTATCACCATCATACTATCACCATAATACTCACTATCACCATAATACTCACTATCACCATCATACTCACTATCACAGTCATACTCACTATCACCTTCATACTCACTATCAGCCTCATACTCACTATCACCCTCATACTCATTATCACCCTCATACTCACTATCACCCTCATACTCCCTATCACCCTCATACTCACAATCACCCTCATACTCCCTATCACCATCATACTCACAATCACCCTCATACTCCCTATCACCATCATGCTCACAATCACTATGATCTCATCTAATTGGGACATGGAAAAAGCATCCACGAAAAGGATGTACGATTAGTATATTTGTGCCTTGTACAACGGTACATTAGTACTGGCTAATTTATATTTCCACTACCTGGTTACGAGTGATGTAGCCCAGAACAGCATTATTATTTTTACTATTATTATTCAAATGCTAATCAGAATCAAAGTGTGGAATAAACTTAACCTAATTATTATTCTGTTATCTTCCATTTAAATCAAGTCTAGTCTAATCGTTGGTAGGGAACATGAAACTACCTAATGTCCGAAAACCATATATTTAAATATTTAAATCTAGCGATGAGGTATAAAATGACGCACGTGAATCCAGGGCGATCAGGCCGTATACTAACACGATCAAGATCCGAACCAAGTTTGCGTGTACTAAGAGTGGGTCAGGTTGTAATGGCTAGTTGTCACATGCTTAGTACCCCACGAAAAACACATCATGAAATACTTTGGAGTGAAAACAAGATCCATTGTCGCTAACCAATTTCCTGGGGGTGCCAAAAATAGCCAATACTCTGTGAGAGGGTGCTTTAACAGTAATAGAACCCTTCATGTTCCTAAGGTGGATAATGATAACACATTTTGAAAAACCATCAATGAGGTTAAGTACGTAGGTATTCCCACTAGTAGAACGGGTGATGCGGCTTAAAATCAATAAATACATTTTCCCACGGGCTATGAGCAACATATACAGAATGTAACCCATAACGAGTGTTCTGAGGAGGTTTGGCTCTCCCACAACCATCACACTTTCTAATCCACTGTACCGCCCCCCTTCTCCTCTAATGGGCAAGGGCAGGAGCACATGTACAATAAACTAAAGAGGGCAAGAAACAAACAACTAATGATTAAATTGCAGAAGAGCGTTAGGACCACATAAACATTGATAGGCCTTCACTTTGATCTATACAACAATTTGTCGTCATGAAGCCTTCCCAACCATCACCCGTTATTCTGTATTATCACTCAAAGGGAAAGGGGCGAGGATCTTTTGAGTTAAAAGAAAATACTTTAAACCTGTCATAATAAATTAAAGATAGCAAGTCAAATAAATAAATATTTATTTTAGAAAAGATTAACAATAAATATATATATATATGAATATATGCATATAGGTAACAATAGATAGTTAAAAAGAAAATATATAAATATAGAAAAGTGAAGAATGGGGTTATGCCCATTACTATACAGTGGTACTGTTGCCATAGCAACCTTTGTCCTAACAATTACATTCACGATTACATACGGTAACATACGACCCCTCAATAGGTCTCTGCGGCAACCCGCAATGTACTAACAACCATACCTATACGTCACAGGCTAAACATCCGCATTTTACAAACGGACTGTATCGTATGCTTTATAATTACAATTTATAAGCATAAATATTCATGGCAAAAAAAAAAAGAGAAAGTCAATGATTCATTTTAGTCATCACAATAAATCTAACAAACAATATTTAGCCGTATGGGCCATCAACATTTCCCATACTACCCAGGCATTCGCCTTCAAAAATGTAAGTTATAAAACTTACAATAAAAAAAGTCCCTCATTCTTTCTAATCATGTTACCAAGCCGGAAGGGCAAAAAACCTCAGTAATACTGTTAGCAAGTAATAAACAACATTACGCCATTTTTGGGCTACGTAATTTGTCATTCCTACAATATTAAAGAAACTACCCAAAACAACAGATGAAAGTCAAAAAATTAAATTTTGTAGGTACTGGCCAAAAAGGAATTTAGACCTAACTTAAAATTTACCATTAAACCTATAACAAATTTCCAAAAGAGTAATTTTAACTAGTACGGCCGAAATTGAATTTATACCTTGGGAAAAATCCCATCCTAGAGTACGTGTCAAAGACACGGATGATTCAAGAAGTGACCTGATGAGACACACAACATCAGTTTATAAACAGTTATTCTCTGAGGGGAGGGGAACATAGGGGAAACGAAAGAACATAGAAGAACATTCACATGGAACAGAGGGATAGGCGCAGTAAAGAAACAAATAGGTCATTGGAGAGGCGTATAGAACATCACGTGTTCATCACATGATCGCTCCCATGAAGCAACGCGAAAACAACACGCTCAAAATGCCACACCTCTAATTCTTCTAGTTATGTCTTTACACTCGGAGCGGAAACAATGCGCGCGGGCAGGGATGTTTGTTGACAAGACTTGACACACACAGACCGAGAAACGGGGCATTTTTGGTGAGTCCAGTATTGTTTATTCTTCGGTGTTGTAGAAATAGTGTTATTTTACTCGTATTTTCTTCTTGCTTGTAATGTTGATGTCAAGCAACGTTACACCACTATCTAACATCCTGGTACATATTGGGCCAAAAAACACCTGAAATATATTTTTGTGAGTTTTGAAAATCTCCAAATGGCCTCCAAAAGTAGAGATGTGAAAGTACCTAAGGACCCCTTAATTTTTCGGGAACAAAAATTTTCCTGCCTTTTTTATTCTTCCCCTGCACACACAATACACTCTTTGTATGGTAAAAATTCTCAACCTTATCACCCTTACCCAGATGAAAGATGATGTCCCCACAGTAAGGATCTTCCAGCTGATGTTCTAACAAAACAATTGACTCTGGAATGGAGCTGGTGACGTCGACACTAGTAGGAATAGTACAAGAAAGTATAGGTAACACCCCTTCGTTGATGTGAGAAAGAACATCGGCAACAACGTCATCTTTCCCTGAGATATGTTCAGTTCTAAACTTGAACTGAGACAACTTCAAAACCCAACGGCAAATTTTCCCTAACTGCTTTGGGTGATTGAACATCCATGACAAGGCTCTGTTGTCAGTATGCAGAATGAACTCACGTTGTTCGAGATAATCGGCAAACTTCTCGATGCCAAAAATGCATCCAAGGCATTCCTTTTAGCACGCACTGTACCCTTTCTGTAGATTTATATTGATAATCATATTTATAAGGTATTTTAAATGCAAGTGCACACGGACAGTTAGCACGTGACACAAGAACTCCGGAATGGTTACGACCACTTGGCGTTCAATATCTTGTATACATTTCCCAAAAATTCTCATTGATCACAGTTAGCTACTAGATTTATTTGCAACCACAATTATATTTCTCTTGTAAATACGGCTCTCTCCAAGATTCAAATAAATCTGGTGGGTATGTATTGTTTTCATGTAATGCTAGTCTGGTTCTGTCCTTTTTACCTTTCTTTGCCTGAGTGTATTTTTAGTGGAAAATGCTGTAAATCAATGGCCATCATAACATTTTAATTTATGGTGAAATTAAATGAGAAAGAGAGAGTATTTAACCAGAAGTCTGCTTGTGTCATTTGGGCAAATAATAATAATAATAATAATGCCAGATTTTCTTCTTACAGTTTAATAACTATGGATTTCATTAAATAAGCATAATGTTGTACCGTTGCTTATATAGACAAGAATTTAAATGTGTGCCGGCACGTTTGTTTGTAAGCCATCGTTGAGATGTGTTCCTCACCTTGGGTAAGAACTAACACATTTGTTTTATTTTTAAACTTTTCACTCTGTTCTAGCAGGAACAAGGAATTACTAGCAAACCCACTTCAGTTGTCTCGTTGTCTAACACACTACTCTCGTGTTGGACTAGTCTGCCGAATACTGGGAGATACGGGCTCTATCTTGGTTGGGTGCACTGAGGTCGGTTTTATTTTAGCACGGCGTCTTACTGTACGTTCTGGTTATAAGTTTAAATACTAATTACACTAATGGGTTCGGAATTGGGAAGGTTAAATTTAGAGGAAGTGAACCCATATTTGCGTGGAGGTAAAGTAGAAAACCATTTAGAAAAACAACCTCTAGTTCACCCGACCGAGATTCGAATCTCGATATCCCCGTCCTCAGCAGTCAAGCTCAACAAGAAACTATCGCGTTAGCTAACTACGCCACAGGGGCGGGTTGGTTTTTCCTAAATTGTATTCCAATCACCCACCAAGCAAATGCTGGTACACTTCCTCCTAATTAAGCTTTACTAATCCCTAACCCATTAGTGTACTTAATTAGTACATAGGCGTATAATAGCCTTGGCATGTTGTAAGACGTGGTGCTAAAACAAAACAAAAATTACTAGCAATGCTGGTGTAGTGTTTATTAGCACTTCTGACTGTCGAATACATGTACATTTTCTTAAAATCTACTCTTTTCATCCTGTTGTATCTTGATATTATCGTATAAAAGGTGAGAATAGCCTCACAAGCACATGAAGCATTCAAAATCATCAGTTAAACTCCCAGAAATCACAACTACATAAAAACCAACGAAACTACACACGCTGGATTAAATAGCAAAGCTAATATATTTGTTAGTTACGGTTATAGCCGCATCTAAAGATCATATTCTTTATATTGAAAAATAGCGGCTGTACATGGGAATTGAACCCGGGACCTTTGGTTTGTTAGGTCAATGCTTAAACCACTGAGCTATCCACAGGAATTTTCACGTGCTCAGGGTAACTATCCACTCAAATTTTAAGGCAGAGTCTGTGAAGGACGTGCGTAAATCGTTGTCTACAAATGTGTGATTAATCAAGATCACGCGTTATCAGATAAGGCAGTCACCATCGGCTTGGTCTTTGGCTTTTGGCCGTCAATAGTGGATTGGTGCACTAAGCCAAAGGTCCCGGGTTTGATCTCTGTGTAAAGGTGTAATTTTTCAATTTAAAGGAAACTTCCCCTTGTCAAAATAGCCGCAGACGGGATATATTGGCGAGGTTGTGTGTCGTCGTGATTCTCATTGTAAGTTGACGGTGATATCAGATGGTATTCAACACTAGAAACGCCAACTCTCTCCTCGAGGATGGTGGTCTGAGCGGGGTCCCCTACAAACCTCGCAACGTTGTGTTGGACCCACCTGAGGACAGTTCTCTGATCCTTCAAGCCGTTGTTTGACGACACTTCAGGGTGTGACAGACCGAGGAGACCTACAGGTGAAGACATATTAGACTATATGTCTCTAGGCCAGTGCCTCATTCTGGATCTCTAAGACAGAAACATCTTTCCGGGTGGGAGTATTTATTGCCTTTTGGATTTACAGGAAGAAGTCGTTAGTCCTTCTCCTCATGGAATGATGGTGACAAAATGAAGTGATACCATTGAATTATGCTGTAAAAGAATACATATTTATGGTTGTGTCACTGTTAATGTGTAGGTCTTGAGTTGGGAAGGAGTTGTTTTTTTACTAGGGTTTCTGGAATTTGGGGATTTTGAAGTGTGATGGTGCTCGTGGGTAATTTATGAAGGTCACTCACTGTTGGTTTAAGTTCTGGGAGGGAAAAGGGGTTAGTGATCCCTAGTAGTTGATCTGTAGGTGATAGATACTCTGTCCATTCAGCATCTGGGGTCGAACCTGGTACCAGTATTACTCTCGGTTGTCCCAGTGGCGTCTGGCGGTGACAAAGGCTGTGATGGTTTAAATGTGAGAGCTGTGAATAAATGTCCGGGGGGGAGGGGGGGGGAAGGTTTTTTCCCTTGAGGTGAGGTAGTTGTAGTTGGGGTTGCGAGAAGGCCTGACCTGCTGTCGTAATGACGTAGTCGATTGGCAATTAGTTGTATGATTTTAATTGTTGTTACGAGCGTATTAGAGGAATAATGGGTGTAACATACACAATAGTAGACGATATAAGAACTAAACAACATATATTATGGTATGGACACATTCAAAGAATGGGGAATGAAAGTTTGTCAAAACAAGTATACCTACTAAACTGGAAACTAGTGAGGCGAATAAAGCGAGGACGATCAAGAACGATTTAGAGGGGAGGCATAGACGAAGAAATAAGAGCAAGAGGAATAGAGGTAGACCTATGGAATGACCAAGATGGAGGGAGATTGGATATCGGAAGATGGCGTGAACAGGTTTATTTTCACCACGTCTTACTACCCGTTTGGGCTATACGCTTAAGTACTAACTACACTAATGGGCTAGGAATTAGGAAGGTTAAATATAGAATAAGTGAACCCGCACTTGCTGCGAAGGAGGGTGGAAAGCCGTTTAGGAAAAACCACCCCCAGTTCACCCGATCAAGATTCGAATCTCGATCTCCCAGTCCTTGGCAGTCTAGATCAACACAAAAATAACGCGTTAGCTAACTACGCCACCGAGGCGGGTATCAAATTGAAATATGTTAATTTCCCAGGTAATAATATTCTAGGGGAAGATATATTCTCTCACCTGTGGTGTTTATAAAGAGACAATCTTCAGACATGTGAGTCTATAATCTGAACACAGTTGGACCAGACAGTCGAGGCGTCTCTCACTCCTTTCCACGATGGAGCTTCTTCTTGGGGGACCTGGAGTAATTTAAAAACACTTTATAGTAATAATGGAATGTCCGGGATACATCCATTCGTGGCTCAATTTGTGGAAAGATCAGCCAGTACTAATGTTCCGCTGCCCAGGGGACGCCCGAATATACTAATCGTAAATCCTTTCTGTAGAGGCTCTTTCTATGTCCCAGTGAGATTAGAAGATGATGTTAGTGAATATGATGGAGTGGATCTAGTAAAGATCTTACCTAACTTAAACCTAAAAACCAAAACCAGGTAATTATTGGAATTATTCCCCTCTCGAGTAAAATCCCTTAGTACTGGCATGGAATCGAACCCTGGACCTTTATGTCAGCAGCCAGGAGTTTTGACCATTATAGCACTTTATACAACCCACACTTAGAAATCTAAGGTCTCAAGTGAAAATAAATCGAATCAAATAAATGGAAATTTATTGAAAAAATATAACTTTTTATATCTCTTAGCGATACATTAATTGATTTATTTTATTAGTGTCTACCATCATTAATGATGATTATTTAAAACGTATGAGCTAGAGAAAGTTTCGTTTATAGGTGTCAGTTGGTGTATGTATTTCGGTGGTTTTGGCAGATAGATGTGCAGTAGTACCTTCTGATGCAGTAAGGAAAGCAACCGGAAACCACCTTACTCCTCAGTTACCTACACTGGATACCATCTCTGAGGTAACTTTATGGCTACTATGGGGAAATAACTTTGTCATTTTAGTGTTTTGTTTGCTCAAACTGTCCTTTAATTGTAAGACAAGTATCTGGTTCTTCGATGTTGCCAGTATCTTCTTCTTACACAAGCACACCACCTTCACGACATAACTGAGAGGGAGGAGATTTGGCAACAGTTAACTGAAAGAGGGCAAGAGCTAAGATAAAGCTTGTCTCCATAAGACCTGAATTTCCCTCAGCTGTGATAATGGGTGTAGTACGACTCTTCAGTGCTGCCTAAGCATTACAGCTGACGGTGGAATTGTTGAGAATCCAACAAACCTTCGGGTTGAGGACTATAAACACATAACACCAGTGGTGGCTCGTAGCTAAAATTAGTGGGGGTGCTGCTCCAGATTTTTTTTAGCATTTGTTTTAAAATTGTGTAAAAGGAAAAAAGCACGTATAAAAAGAAAATTTATTCAGGAACTCGATAAAATCTTAGCAAAAAAAAGAGAACTTTTTTACTTAATTTAACTTAAATTGTCACAGTTCAAGCTTGAGTTATTCATTTAAAAATGAAATCCATTCTTCTTGTTTTAATTTGCGCAAAAAGTTCAATAATGTTCTCCTTGATCTCTATATGACAATTGAGGAAATTTTTCTCCATTGAAAGTATTTCAAGCGCGTTTAGTCTTTCTGTTAAATAAAATAACCGAAAAATAAATAAATCAAATAGAATAGCTGGAAGCAGAATAATAATCTAACTCTTCTACACTTTATCACATTCAATAATATGGTACATGGTTTTTAAGCACAACACACGCTGAGTAAAAAACACACTTCCTCTCACCAACACACCAGAACCGGCCCTACGAGAGCAACAGTGCTCTTTACCTAGCAGTCCCACCCTCCTCCCCATCTCCTCCTATGTGCGCATGCGCGCAACAGTCAAACACCACGTCGCTGGCACTGTGAAATGCACAGTTCCATACAAAGATTTTTGTATCTTTTTCATAAACTGGAGGATGGATACTGAAGTACTGACATTAAGCTTATGGAATATATACTGTACTACAAAAATAAAGAAATAATTAAAGAAAAAAAGGACTCATTATATTAAAATGTTATCGATAATATCAAGTGGAAATAGGGGGTGATGCAGTTCCGCGGTGCCCATAAACGAGCCGCCACTGCATAACACCCCATGTCCATTAAACACGCTTACCTAATTACATATATTAATCAAATTAAGTTCTAACTGACCTTGAACCTAAGCTTTCCAACAGGTGCTTGTGCATAGGGTATCCCTTGAAAATTATAGAGAAGGTTACTCCTGAAATAGTATCGACAACACTTCCTTGAATAATTCCTTGGGTCAGCTTGACTGTCACATTCTAAAGAAACACAAAGTGGATAATCTCTTCTCTGTATTATATATAAGCTAAAGCCCTGACTGACTCACTCACTCATTCATCACTAATTCTCACACTTACCACGAAGCTAGAGGGGTGAAATTTGACACAGGTGTTCCTTATAAGCTAATTAGGAAAGGTAAAGATGTTTCATTCTTATGTTTTGTGATTAAGGGGGTGAAATCGGGGTAACTACCCTAATTAATAATATTGCTTTATAAACTCTTTTTAAGCGTTTAAAGAGTAATAATCCGATAAGTTTGTTCTAATAATGACTCTGAAAAAATAAAGCAATTATTTTTAACCCTGTAGATGCTTCTAAGGGATGGAAAAAATGAATACAGACAATTTATAAAATATACAATTACGATTTAATATCCAAGATACGGTAGAAGTCTGTAGTTTATATTTTACTGAATTTTGTGGGGTTTGTAGTGTTTGTGTTAATGAGAGGGCGCAGCCCGGGGGGGAGGTTGTGGGAGGGGGGAGACCTGTCCAACCGCGCTCAGCTGATAACGCCCCAGGCAGTAAGCAAGTGGGCCTGCCGAAAATAAAACTCCCCGTGAGAAACGATACATGGTCACCTCCTAGCGGTGTTTCTCGGGTATTACTAAGAACCATGTCATTGAGCTTCAAACAAAGATTCCTCCAAAAATAAATAATAACACAATATCCCGTACGAATAACGGGGATTCAGCTAGTTAATAATATAAAACTTCAAAATGTTCAATGTTAATTGATTGAATTTCAAGAATAAATCTAGTAGCAAGCTTTCAACAAACTGGAAACTTAATACGTATTTTTATTCGTAAACATATTCAGTGTTGCAGCAAGAAGACTTAGAAAAGACTTACTTTATTTCTGAAACGTGATTGAATCATCCATAAAATGTAACAATATATATTGTCGATGATTATGAAAAAAGATATGAGCTTCATTATTTCTAATTATGTTATAGTTTAAAACAATTATCTACTATATCATCAACTAGTCTGCATATAGATAACAGTGGTGAATCATCTTATTGTTACAACACAATACGCTATTGAAAATATCATAAAAAATATCTTATCAATGTGATTAGTTTTTTTTATGTTCATTCACTATTGTCATCATGATCGATTGTTTTTAGCTGATAGCCGGGTCAATTTAGTAAAATTTCTCCACTTTCTTCTTTCCTTTCACCATTCTTCCTACTTTAATCACTTCCTTTCTCCTCCTCCTCTCACCTGCACAATAGTCGTTATCTGCTCCTCCCATCTCGTTCTCTGTCTCCTCTACATTGTCAGTAGGGATGTAAAATATCCAACCTTTGGGAATAGGTTGGAGAATGTGGTAATTTTAAATAGATGCATTACTATTTGTTCTGGGACACGAGAAAACACAAGGTTGAATGTTATTTGTTATATATGGAAGAAGCTACAGGAAAGACTAAGGCTGATGATGACATTAAAATATAGAAATATTTCCATTAATAGAATATTTATGAAGCAATGGTGGACAATTTTAACAAATTTAAATGTTTTTTCCTATTTCTTAGGTGTTACATGTTTTAATAGTTATTTTTAATTTTATAAATATTTTTAACCAAGTTTTTTTTAAAAACCATTTACGATAAATATCGTGTTTACGATTCTAACTGTAAATTATTTCATTTATATATATAAACTCCATTCATTTTTATTATAACATTTGTATGTTTTAATTATATTTATAGTCAAACATCAATAACTTTAAAAGTGCCTTAGGGCATTAACAAACTGTTTCTAAAATTACTTAAAACATATGTAAACAACACTTCAAACCCGAGTCATGACTTCAGAAGGCTCACTATAGACAATATATCTTATTTCAGCTTCCCCAGATGTCAAATAAAGTTGTGTATATTATGGCCACTAGTTTTTATCTAACACTCGTGCCCATTTAGGTAAATCAGCTTCTTCATCATTAAGTAATTTCTTTTCTAGCAACATTTTCAAGTTTTTATAAAATGAAACAGAACAAATTGGTGGGTAGCATGAAATAACGACGGACTTGCATGAAACTCTTCGGAGGACAGTGTTGCCAGTATATACAGTTTATTTGTGCGTAAAATATTGTTTTCACTCACGCAACACAGATTGATAAAAAAATGTAATGTTTACAAATTTCAAAAGTTCAGCTAAATTAAGCAAATACATATTTTTTAAAAGGTGGGGATACGGAATACCCTCACGTATCTCCAGGGAAAAGCCCGGCGTATATGAAAGATGGTATTATAATACGATATAATTATGTTTAAAGACTATAACATTTTAAATACATCAGAATAATAATTTAAAATTAGTAAATCCTAGCAGAAAATAACAGTTTGAAATAAATTGACTAATATATATTTAGACCCACGATTATCCTAGACCTTGATCATATGAGACTTCCTATTATCCAAGGTTCTGTATTATCCGAGTTGGTAAAATAATTTGTTTCGTGAGAATTGTCAAGGAAATTATTTATTTACTGAGTACGTTCCTACTGTACAGTCATCTTATCTTGTATAGTTGCTAGTTTTTCGTAAATGTGTTTGTCCATTTTATTTATCGTATAGTGAGGTTTGTTTAGGAAATATTTAACTCACAACTTAACTTCTATTCTAATTTTACCTGTGTTATTCCGCTTATTCCAAGTTTTCAGTGATCCGAGGTAGTTTCAGACCCATCCACCTAGAATGATCGAGAATCTACTGAATATAAATACATATAGTTTTCATAGGAATAATCTTATCTGAAAGCTGGTAAAGTTAATAGATCTATATTCACGTATGCACACTTCAAATCCTGTGATCTATAGCTGTCATTTACTATAGATAGTATTAATATATATATATATAAAATAACACTAAGATTATAGTAAAATATTATCGATTTTAGTTGCAAATAATGTTTGTATTTTCCAAAAGTTTCTTTCTACCAAAATCATATAATATAGACATACATATATAGAAAAATAAATAAATAAATGGAGAGGTATTTAGAAATAGTAAGAAGAAGTTAATGATAAATTTTGATAAGTATATAGAAATAAATCTTATATATTTTATATATTTCCTAAACAATTTCATTTTGAATTATGATTCGCTCAAGACCTGTTATGTATATGATATTATTTAGCTACTCTTTCCCCCAGAAATCCTCTCATAATGCAATTATATAAATACAGACCCTCCTTAGGAAGTCAGAGCTATTAATCCTACCAAGTGTTACTTTTTCTAAACTAACGTCTGAATGATTACGTCTTCCTAAGTGAGCTTTGCGTAAATTGTAGCCCTCAAATATCTACATTTTGAAAGAACATTCAGTTCTCTCTTAAAAAAACACAAAAAAACTACGCTTTGGCTGTGTTAAGAAAGAATTTCAGACGTTAGCCAGATGGCCATAATATATTGTGGTTCGAATCTATGGTGGTGGGGCTATAAAACTAATCTTAATGTTAATGTGATTCAGAGCTAACTCACTAAAGTGCAGATTTAAGGGAATACAGTCCAATAAACATTATTTTTGCTGATAAAATTGATTATATTATAGTATTTTGTTAGTGCTATTTTAAAAGTATTGATAATATATATATAAAAATACAGTTGGAGATCAAATGGCTTGACGTATGAACATGCGAAAGTAGATTTGGTAGCTTTTATTAGCTTTCAAATAAGATTCTACCTGTGAAAGATGGACTGTAGTAGCCTAATTTACATAATGGATTGTTAGTGAAATTCTTTGATGCAAATAGCAAATCCAAAAACACAGTCAATTTAGGGCTCTTCTTTTATTTTCATGGCACGCTTGTTTAGCCCCGCTCGGGTTATACGTATATGACTAATTACGCTAATGTGTTAGGGATGATAAAGGCTGTATTTAGAGGAAATGTACCTGCATTTACGTGGAGTTAGAGTGAAAAACCATTAAAGAAAAAAATCAGTACACCCGACCTGAATTCGAGACCTGATCTCAGTCTTAGTTAGACCTTTCGACCATCGAAGCTGGAAATAAAATATTATTTATTAACTGTTTACGCAACCCTGCACAACAGCCAAGCTGTGCGAGAAGGCTATGATCTACGGCGTTCCCCTGTCTTAATATCCAGAGGTACAGACGGCGCTCACCATAAATCCGTCGATGTCCTTATCAAGTGGTCCTTGGACGAGGAGTTGTGGATATAACGTGACGCGGGTCACATATGGCCTTGCACACACGTCACCTCTCTAAATCTAACACCCGACCCCATTATACCCTCATTCTTTCTCGCTTTCATTCTTCCCTATTCATCCTCTTCTCATATCGAATCTCTCCGTCACCTGTTAGAACACATTTCTTACTTCTGACAGAACATTAGAACGATGACCACTGGGACTTAAAGAGATAATTTACATCTCTTTATTCCGATCTTATTTTTTTAAATTGAGGTCTGTGAAAACCTGAGTTGAATCTTATGCTCTTTGGTAAACAAATATAATCCCCCCCCCTTCCCCCCCATCAATGTGTTTATGTGACAGTGTATATTATTTAATGTATGCTCTTTGGTGGAATGATTCTGTAACTGTGTATATTATTTCATTTCACAAATATTACTATCTTTGAGTAAATACGAGTATCTCCATTTTTAGGTAAGAGAGCTAAAAAGTACTTGCGGTGCACCATACCATTTAAAAAAATAAATTTTAATGAGATATTTTGTAAGTAAATAGGTGAAACCACCCAGAGAGGACCAAATTATGATTAGCCTACTTATGTGTTTGACATGTGCGGGGTAGCAATTGAAATATTTGACAAGGGAAAATAACTTTACATTTTTAATTACAACTTTGCGTTTCTTCTATTGACCGTAATTAGTTCAGCCTCTCCCTACCTAATACAACTCTTTTAAAAGTCTTAAAATATATTTTTATTTCTAAATTTTTTTCTTGTTTTTGTTGTAATTTTATTAGCTATATTTTATTATACTCTATGTTTTAATTATTTTCTTTGATCTAAATTCTGATTTAATCTTCTTTATTTTAAAATAATTAATTTTTTAGTTTCCTTTCCTTTTTTTGGTCTTATTTTCTTCTTTCTTTTTTACTTTTACCTGTTTTCTTTATTTCTGATCAATGTATTTTTTCCCTCTCTTTTATTATACCCTTGAAGTATTGCTACGGATTGATTTTACAACCCTTAGCTAGGACATTGTGTCAAAATTATAAGGGAGGACCAAATCTGTTTAGAGTTTGCTATAAACATAGTAATTTGATTTAGTAATAATTATTTTTTAGATAAATAATATTTTTAGTATATTTTTGTTACATATCGGTACTGTAAAACTACTCATTAAAACCAACCCACAATAACAACTTTTCTATGTGCAGTAACATTACTTACATACAGTGGCGTGTGGTCAATTCTGGGCAAAGGGAAGCAGTGAGGCTACAATAAAGGTGATCCGATATACATAGTTTAATTGGAAGCTCACACTGGCCCTTCCTTTTTTTTTTTTGTAGAGTTTAAAGTATTATGGGGAATAAAGGA
>CABEEJ010000134.1:0-52586 GCA_901482245.1 Timema douglasi
GAACCAATCAGTAGCTGTTGAGTGGATACCTACTTGCCCAGTTGTATATTAGGAGGGGAACCAATCAGTAGCTGTTGAGTGGATACCTACTTGCCCAGTTGTATATTAGAAGGAGGGGAACCAATCAGTAGCTATTGAGTGGATACATACTTGCCCAGTTGTATATTAGGAGGGGAACCAATCAGTATCTGTTGAGTGGATACCTACTTGCCCAGTTGTATATGAGAAGGAAGTAGACCAATCAGAAACGTTTGAGTAAATATCTATTTAAATTCTGGAAAGAAATAACGTACAATTTGGGTATATTTGCGCATGTCTTTGCTAATTGATATTATCATCAAACTTGACTTAATAGGTTAGCACACGTGACTTGGTACGTGATTGCAGCCTAATAACTATAAGGTTTTAAATGGTCATCTTTTTTCCTGCGATATCGATACACTTTATTTAAGTGTTCAAATGTCTGAACGTATTTACTTTTACTTTCTTAGAGATACGAGCTGACGCGGCATCAATTAATATTTGTCTTTTTACATAATATCAGATACGAAGAAATAAATTGTCTGTTTTACCCGTATGGGAACTATAAAACCTATTTAAACAATAAATAGTTAATATCGGAGTTAGATGTGTTATAACGGTCACTCAGTCGTTTATCATGAACTAATATCCCCAAAGTGTGTCGGCTTATGCCTTTGGAATATTCATTATGTAGTGTTTACTAACTGCTACGGCGTGACTATCACTTACCGTCAGATACCTTCTTTGATAGATATCCAGACCTCAGGTACTATTGTCTGGGACCTCCTGATTCCAGGCTAGTGGATATATTGTCTGGAAACTATCCCTGCTCCATTTACTAGCAGTGGCGGCTCGTAGCTAAAATTAGTGGGAGTGCTGCTCCAGAAAATTTTTAGCCTTTGTTTTAAAATTCTGTGAAAGGAAAAAATTATGTATAAAAAGAAAATTTATTCAGGAACTTGATAAAATCTTAACAAAAAAAACCCAAAGATATTTTAACTAAAATTGTTACAGTTCAAGCTTGGTCTATTCATTTAAAAATGAAATCCATTCTTTTTGTTTTAATTTTCGCAAGAAGTTCAATAATTTTCTCCTTGATCTCTGAATGACAATTGAGGAAATTTTTATCCATTGAAAGTACTGCAAGCGCATTTAGTATTTCCGAATTCATAGTGCTTCTTAAAAAAGATTTTATTCTTTTCAATGTTGAAAAGCAGCGCTCTGCCTCTGATGTAGTCATGGGAATTGTCAAGAGGATTTTTTATCAGTTCCGTAGTTTCACTAAAAATATAATATAGATTATTTTTCAAGATAAATTTCAGCAGCTCAATTAATTTGCAATATTCACGAATATCAGTCCTACAATAGAATACTTTTAGTTCAGTTTCAAGTTTTTCTTTGTCAATCATGGGATAAGCTTCAGTGGTCAGTACTATCTCTTCTGTGGGTTGTTCACTCTTAAATCTAGTGAAGCAATTCTTGTTGAACAATTTAGCAGCTACTAAGTGTTATAGTGGAAGAATATCTGTCCATTATATCAACACATATATAGTCACACACTTCCTTAGCTTCTGCCATGAGTGTCTTTGAAGGATTCTCACAGTACTTTGAGTTTCTCAAGTCTAAAATAGCAGTTTTGAAATTTGTTATATATATTCATTAACTTTAAACACACTAATTTCTTGAGGTTGCATTTGGTTGTAAATTATTTCAACATAAGGCATAATCTGATGAAAAAGCTCTAACCAAAACTTGAAATTATCATCATTCAGGTATTTTAAAATTCCTGTTGCTTCTGCAATGGTTTGAATCTGCATTTGATTTTGTTTGAATTTCAGTAAAGCAGTTTTTTTAAAGGTTGCAAATTTTCACGAACTCTGTTTATGGTCCGTATGTTGAAATTCCACTTGTAGAGGATGGACGTGGAATGCTGACGTCCATATGTTTCTTGAGAATTAACACACGTTGTGGTGATCTTGAGAAGAATGTTGGAAAAGCCAGAATGTTAGAGAAAAAAATTCTTGCGTTTCATGTAATACTTGCTGCATTTCTCATTATTAAATTAAGCTGATGTGAATAACAGTGAATTAAATGTTCATTAATATAAAATGCTTTTATTTTTGCTTGAACTGCTTTTTTGCGTTTCATGACATTTGCACCATCAAATGTCTGAGCTATCAGTTTTTGTCCATTTCCTTGAAGGATTATGTCCAATTGTTCTAAAATATGTTTTTATATGCTATCTGCAGTTTGATTTTCTGGAATAAAGAATACCCAAAAATGCTCAAATATATCTCCATTCAATACGTACCGTAGAACCAGGACCATTTGAGTGTGTTCCGAAACATCTGTTGTGCCATCAGCCATGACAGCTACAAAGGAAACTTTTCTAATTTCCGTCCTTATCTCCTCATGGTATATTTGTAGCAGGCAGTCGATTATCTTATTCTGAATGGTCTTAGAAACACCTTTAAAGACTGCACTGGTTTCTAAGTGATTATTCAAATCTAAATCTAATTTATATGCAAAATTTACTAATCCTCTAAATCCCCCTGAATTTATTGAATCGTCTTTTTCATCATGTTCACATAAGGGAGTTTCAAAGTTTCCACAAAAGTAAATGCAGTCTATTATTTTGGACAAAATTTCACGGTTCTTTTTAACTTTTATATTATGCTCATTGATTGAAAGTTTGTATGTCTTACTAAGTTTCTCCTTAATACTTACGGTTCCTAAAAGTGACAGTGAAACAACATTATCAACGTGCTTCTTTGACTTCTCATGCTTTTCTTTTTTTTCTTTCATTTTGTTTATATTTCTAAAACCATCTTTTGTCCATGGTACATCACCTCCAAACATCAAACACGGGAAGCAAAACAGTGCATTTTTTTACTTCACAGCCGCAAAGCCAAGTTTTCCGCTGGTACTATTCAGAATTAAAGATACGAATATATTTCTTGTTGTTGCTTTTCTAAGATATTAGAATATCAAGTGTTGAACGATCTTTTTTCTTAAATGTAAATTTCTCATGGAAAGATAACTGTGAAAAATTAAGATGTTGAAGTTCACTTACAGTCACAGAACTTATTTCTTGGGGATGCAAGGCCATGGTTAAAGCTTTCTGTTAAATAAAAGAACGGAAAAAAATGAATCAAATAGAATAGCTGGAAGCAGAATAATAACCTAATTCTACACTCTTCTACACTTTATCACATTCAAGAATACGGTACACGGTTTTGAAGCACAACACACGCTGAGTAAAAAAAACAACATTTCCTTCCTTTCACCATCACGCCAGAGCCGGCACTGCGAGAGCAACAGTGATCTCTATACCTGGCAGTCCCGTCTTCCTCCCCACCCCTTCCTATGTGCGTATATGCATAACAGTCAAATACCACGTCGCTGGCACTGTGAAGCGCACAGTTCCATACAATAATTTTTGTATCTTTTTCATAAACTGGGGGATTGCTACTGAAGTACTGACATTAAGCTTAAGGAATATATATTGCACTACAAAAATAAATAAAGAATTAAAGAAAAAAGAACTCATTATATAAAATGCTATCGATAATATCAAGTAGAAATAGGGGGTGCTGCGGTTTCGCAGTGCCTATACATGAGCCACCACTGTTTACTAGTGTCTGGGACCTCCTTATTCCAGGCTAGTGGATATATTGTTTGTAAATTATCCATGCTCCAACTAATAGTGTCTGGGACCTCCTGATTCCAGGCTAGTGGATGTATTGTTTGTAAACTATCCATGCTCCAACTAATAGTGTCTGGGACCTCCTGATTCCAGGCTAGTGGATGTATTGTTTGTAAATTATCCATGCTCCAATTACTAGTGTCTGGGACCACCTGATTCCAGTAATCTATAGTAAATATCTTTTCTCAGGATTGTATTATCTAAGGATTATTCAGGCATCAGTTATTAGAGTTTTAGTATTGATTCTAGGTCAGAAGATAACTAGTCTGAGAACTATTTAACTATTTATTCTTCAGTTTCTCAAGCCTGGGACCTCCTGATTTATTCTATTGGAAGTGTTGTCTGGTGATATACCTCAAAGACCTGTTTTCTTCCCTTAGCCTAGATATATTTATATATATATACACACACACGTTTCACAGCAATTATTGACAATCACACCAGACGAAATGCTGACAATCACAACACACTAAATATTATCAACCTCAAACACAGGGAATGTTGATAGTCAACAATAGAAGGAATGTTGACAACCACAACACACTAAATATTATCATTCCCAAACACAAGGAATGTTGACAGTCACAATAGAAATAATGTTAACAGTCAAAATAGAAGGCATATTGACAATCCCTAAGAAGGAATGTTGACAGTCACAATATAATAAATAATGACAGTCATAATATTAAAAAGGTTGACAGTCATAATAAAATAAATAACGACAGTCACAATAAAATATATGATAAGTTACCTCTTTAAAATCCCTAGTCTCAAGGAGCTGTCCACGATAAAAATATTTCATATTTTTTCGTTTAATTGCACTTTGTCTACCTTGGTTGTGGTTAGTAAATGAGATTAGTAACCGGACTTGTCGGTATATGACCTCAATTTTAACGAGGAGCACCGAGGAAAAAATTATACCTACCTTCAACAACATATCTGAAAACGAATGCTTGAGCTGTCGGTATCGAATAAGAAATACTTCATCAACTAGAATTACATGTTTACTTTAAGAATCTCAGTCGGACATGTTTTTTGGATAGTACTTTCTATTCATTTTTTTAATAGCTTTCTAGTTAATAAAAGACTTATACCATTTGTTGATATAATGAACGCCATGGAGTTTTACATTGGGGCTATAAGGACTTTATCTTGTTCTAGTTACAAATTTGTTACACGTAGGTACTAAATATTGCTACAGTTACCATTATTTTCATAAAAACGCAATATGAATTATTTCTGTGATTCATTACTTTTATATAGATACTATAAATGGGTGTAGTACCATTAGTGCTACAAATACAAACCATGAATTTATTTGTTACATTTTGTTAGGTATAGGTACTATGAATTAGTGTTGCTTCATTCTTGTTGTGTATTTTATATAGGATTAGTTCCATGCTTGTTAAATTTATAATTCTATAGTTTGTGATAGTTACGGGCTTATTACATTTAGATACTGTAAATTGTTTTAGTTTCATGTTTATTACATAATTATATTTATTATAAACTACTCTAGCTCTATATTTATTACATAAAGGTGATCAGTGACTGTCACAACACTCGTAGCCCATTTGACTGTGCTTTGGACAGAAGTGCTCAGTGACTGTTACAACACTCGTAGCATGTTTGACTGTACTACGAACCAAAGTGCTTAACTGTTACAACACTCGTAGCATGTTTGACTGTACTACGAACAAAAGTGCTTAACTGTTACAACATTCGTAGCATGTTTGACTGTACTACGAACCAAAGTGCTTAACTGTTACAACACTCGTATCATGTTTGACTGTACTACGAACAAAAGTGCTTAACTGTTACAACACTCGCAGCATGTTTGACTGTGCTTTGGACAGAAGTTCTCAGTGACTGTTACAACACTCGTAGCATGTTTGACTGTACTACGAACAAAAGTGCTTAACTGTTACAACACTCGTAGCAAAGTGCTTAGTGATTATTACAACACTCGTAGCATGTTTGACTGTGCTATGGAAAGAAGTGCTCAGTGAATGTTACAACACTCGTAGAATATTTGAATGTGCTAGGTAAAGAAGTGCTCAGTGACTATTACAACACTCCTAGCATGTTTGACTGTACTGCGAATAAAAGTACTCAATTGTTACAACAATCGTAGCATGTTTGACTGTGCTATTGAAAGAAGTGCTTAGTTATTATTACAACACTCGTAGCATGTTTGACTGTACTATGGAAAGAAGTGCTCAGTGACTATTACAACACTCCTAGCATGTTTGACTGTACTACGAATAAAAGTACTCAATTGTTACAACAATCGTAGCATGTTTGATTGTGCTATTGAAAGAAGTGCTTAGTGATTATTACAACACTCGTAGCATGTTTGACTGTGCTATGGAAAGAAGTGCTCAGTGAATGTTACAACACTCGTAGCATGTTCAACTTTTCTATGGAAAGAAGTGCTCAGTGAATGTTACAACACTCGTAGCATGTTTGACTGTGCTATGTAAAGAAGTGCTCAGTGAATGTTACAACACTCGTAGCATGTTTGAATGTGCTATGGAAAGAAGTTCTCAGTGAATGTTACAACACTCGTAGCATATTTTACTGTGCTATGGAAAGAAGTGCTCAGTGACTGTTACAACACTCTTAGAGTGTTTGACCTCGCTAGGAAGAGCACAGTGGATCAGTAACAAGATACAAGTGTTAGACTAGTTCTAGTTGTGTTCCAAATATAAACTAGTTTACCTGATGTTGGCAGGACCTACCTCAAGGTGGGAGTCTGGACCACTCGGAGGAAAGTGTAATGGAAAGTGGCCAGTTCATTCACCGGTCATTTTACAGCTTTCTAGTCTAGTGTTTGAAGGAAACCTCAGAACACGGTTTGTACCTGTGCCTCGAAGCCACAGGCATGTAAGTCGTTCAATGGGTGGCCATTACTTCCTTTGGTCGCCCTTGGTTATCTGCTTCAAACAGCTGAAATGCGAGTTTATTCAAATAAGGAAATATATCGACCGAAATGCTGTTTCATAATACTATCCGAGTCCAATTCCCAACTTCTTTTCAAACTTAAACATAATCCTTAATATTACATTGGAACAACGTTTATATGTAAATATAAAAGAAAATATAGACCTGTCAAGATTATATATCAATTAATTAATAAAAAATAAAAGTATTTATATTATTACATACACACGAATTTAACTGTCAATGATTTCATTTTTAGCACTTACTATTACTAAACAAACACAAGAAATATATTGAGTTGGGGGAGGGGGGAATGGAGTAAATATTATTTTTATTTCGTGGCACACAACTGACAATTTTAAAGTACAAAAAATTGTTGTCACATGTTGCTCTTTTCCAGAGAGTTTGTAAGACAAAAGAGCATCAAATATATATCATATTACGTTGTCTAGAATGAAGACATCCTCCATTATTATCAACTTATCAGGACTATACCGCGCTTTAGTCTAGGAATGTAATCTATGACACCTTCCATTGTTATCAACACGAATATACCGGGATTTAGTTTAGGAACGTAATCCATGAGATTCTCCATAGTTGTCAACAGGAATATACCGTGCTTAATATAGGAATGCAATTTATGACACCCTTCATTATTATCAACAGGAATATACTTTGCTTAATCTAGGAATGTAATCTATGACACCTTCCATTGTTATCAACACGAATATACCGGGATTTAGTTTAGGAATGTAATCCATGAGATTCTCCATAGTTGTCAACAGGAATATACCGTGCTTAATATAGGAATGCAATTTATGACACCCTTCATTATTATCAACAGGAATATACTTTGCTTAATCTAGGAATGTAATCTATGACACCTTCCATTGTTATCAACACGAATATACCGGGATTTAGTTTAGGAATGTAATCCATGAGATTCTCCATAGTTGTCAACAGGAATATACCGTGCTTAATATAGGAATGCAATTTATGACACCCTTCATTATTATCAACAGGAATATACTTTGCTTAATCTAGGAATGTAATCTATGACACCTTCCATTGTTATCAACACGAATATACCGGGATTTAGTTTAGGAATGTAATCCATGAGATTCTCCATAGTTGTCAACAGGAATATACCGTGCTTAATATAGGAATGCAATTTATGACACCCTTCATTATTATCAACAGGAATATACTTTGCTTAATCTAGGAATGTAATCTATGACACCCTCCATTATTATACATATTAATATACCGTGCTTAATATAGGAATGTAATATATGACTCTTTCCATTATTATCAATAGGAATATATCGTGCTTAATCTAGGAATATAATCTATGACATCGTCCATTATTATCAATAGGAATTTAGCGTGCTTAATCTAGGAATGTAATCTATGACATCGTCCATTATTATCAATAGGAATATATCTTGCTTACTCTAGGAATGTAATATATGACGTCCTTCATTATTATCAATAGGAATATATCGTGTTTAATCTAGGAATGTAATCTATGACACCCTCCATTATTACCAACAGGAATAGCTCACGCTTTAGTCTTGGAATGTAACCTATGACACCTTCCATTAAAATCAACTTATCAATAAAATGGTTGACTAATTTACTCGATAATTTAATTAGATTGTAAATAACTTACACAAATTATATTATACAGGGTGGGGATGAAACATTTAGACGAGTATTAACTTGAAAATTAACACTTTATTTGAAAATTAAATATTCACTAGCTAAATAAAAACAAACTACATACTACACTCTTTCACTCTTTGAAGTGAGTGAGCTCCAACTGACGTCAGACAAACCCCAATACGTTGTCCATCACTTTCCTCAGTATAGATCGTCTAATTGTTTCTGCCACATCGTGTATTATCTAATAATTACTATAAGATTTCCAGGGTTTATTTTGGTTGAAAGCCCTCTCTCGTTTTCAATTTTAAGCTAAACATGAATAATTAACATAATTCTAAACTCCGTAGTAGCCAAGAGTAAATAAAAAGCAGCTATATTGATGTAGTTTATTAATTTATTATTGATATACCTTTCTTACTCAGAAACTAAAATACGTAGTTATTCAATAAACTAGATATAAAATTATAAACCGATCGTAAATAACCTAACTGGTTATAGTACATTGACCCAGTAAGTATTTAAATGAATCAGGCTGAATAATACAAGTGCATTTTTTTGGCTGTAGCTATCGCCAAGTTCGATGAGTCAGCGCAGTTCCTGTGTTGTGAGGAATGTATTCCCAGCCAGGGGTAAGGCGCAGTATACCAAACAGAAACTCTCGGATTATACAAAGAATTAAGGACATAAAGGACATATATAATTTATATGAAGAAGTACGAAACATACGTCCAAATTGGTTATGACAAAAATGTGTAAAACTCTTTTTTCGCAAGTAAAAACCAAATACCGGAAACTACACCATCGAATTATTTAACTGGGGTTTTTGATTATTTTAATAAAATTAACCTGATTCGGTGGACGTATGGGTTAAGGTACCACTCTCGCATTATACTGGACTTACAATGACCGGGAGATTGGGGTTTGAATTCCGGTCGAGAGTGTTGAGAAGGTTTTTTTCCTAAATGGTTTTCCCCTCACCTTACACGAAAATGTGGATACACTTCTCTAAATTTAACCTTCCTCATTCCTATCTCATCAGCGTAATAATTACATATGCATATAACTTGAACAGATAGCGAGACGTGGTGTTAAAAAAATTACATTCATTTTGAAATGCTGAACTCAATAATTGTATAAGGTGACATGGCGGTCTAGGGGTAAGGTGTCAGAATTCTGTACTGGGAGACCGGGGCTCAATCCTCGGCCAAGGCACGGATTTATCTGATTGCCAAACCCTGCCTTCACCTCTGACAACACGTGTATTAATCACAACTTGTGAATGTGTGGAATGCCAGGCTTCCACCGTGGTTCGGATCCCACGTTAAACTGTAGGTCCTCCATATTCATCTCACAATCACCCTACCACTACACATTATCGTAAGTGCGTACAGCCCGAACGGGTAGTAAGACGCGGTGGTAATAATATCAATAATTGTATGTACACTAAAGATTTTATTTCTTAGTCTTCATGCATCACATTCACTATAGTTGAGGTATGTCTTATAATAATAATAATAATAATAATAATTATTATTATTATTATTATTACTATCAGCACCACGTCTTACTACCCGTTCGGGTTATACGCACTTACACTAATATGTAATGGTAGGGTGATTGTGATATGAAATGGAGGACCTACAGTTTAACGTGGAATCCAAACCACGGTGGAGGCCTGGTATTCCCCACATTCACAAGATGTCTTGTCAGAGGTGAAGGAAGGGTTTGGCAATCAGATAAATCTGTGCTGGGACCGAGGATTGAACCCCGGATCTCCAGCAATATGCCTTATGTAACTCTATCACTTTCCAAGTTAAGCTTACATCCCAAGAACAAGTTTGGAGATAGCCCTTTTACCAAAACGTTGTTTATAATTAGAGGCTACCTGATATTGTTACAAAAACTTTTTGATCAACTTAACAATAAACTTAAATCAATGTTCTATGGGACCTTATTAGAAGAGTGTTATTGTGGTTAATCTGGTATGTCAACTGGGATTAAACTGCTCCGGTGGCTGCATGGTCTAAGGCATCGCTCTCATGTTGGACTAGACTGCTGATGACAGAGATATCGGGGTTCAAGACCTGGTATAGTGTACCGAGTGTAGTTTTTCCCTCTCCCTTCAGTTCACTTCCATACAATCAATATAATTGTTTACCTCAAGACTCTATCTATATGCCAGAACTTAATACTGCCCGGATGATTCATCAAATACTCCTTTGGCATTTGAGTTATGTGGGTTCCATCAAGTTGATGGTATCCTATACGTAAAATACGGTAGCATTATTTTTATACAGAATTTAACGATATTTAATTACATTGGTACTGTGTTTATTATATTTAAGTCAGCCGCTAGCAAAAACATTAGTAAAAATATAATTTACAACCGGATTTTAATGAATTAATTCGTAAGATTTTTGTCTGGCCAATCAAAACAAACCAAAGTAAAATTTTCTTCTTAAAGTGTATTTTCATCTATTAACCAATTTATCCTTAACACGATAGTTCCTTCGACCTAGATTTTTACACGTTTTCCACGGTAGTTCTTACGTATTATACTTATAAATATTTGACAATGTAGTGCTTAAGGCCTACGTCTTTTTTTCATCACCACGTATTACTTAAACATACTATAGTAATACATACATATTTAACAAGTTAGTTATTATGTATATACATATTTACTATATTATTTTCTTATAAATATTTAACAAGGAAGTTCTTGAGTCTTATGTTTACAAATATTTAATAACATAACTGTTATGTCCTATATTTATACATGTAAGCAGGATATTTCTTGCAGATGAAGTTTAGGCCTATAAATACAGATCTGACATGGTACATCTAATTTCTTATAGCTAATTATAATATATAAAATGGTTGTTTTACTTTTTAAATTTACACATATTAAATAAGGGTGTTAGTATCTTTTAAATATAATATTTACCCTAATTATAGTAAAATTGTTTGTTCTTTTAATAATTATATTTTTATTTTGTAAGAAATATTTTCGTTTTCGCTATTTCTGTTTCTTTCTTTAAGAGTTAATAGTATCTTTGTTCCCCCAAATTATTCATTTAAAAAAATCAGGAAAGAATACAAACATATTTTTATTATGTTTTTCCTGGTCAAGCATCGCGTCTTAATACCCATTCGGACTATCCACTTATGTACTAATTACACTTAATGAGCTAGGGATGAGGAAGATTGAATTTAGAGGAAGTGTATCCAGATTTGTGTGGAGAGTGTGACCAACCATTTAGGAAAAAACACCCTCAGTACACCCAACAGAGATCGAACCATGATCTCCCCGTCATCGCCAATCTAGTTTATCGTGAGAGTAGCGCCTTAGGCCACGTGTCCACTGAAGTTGTTCTTTCATTCTTTTTAAACAATAAATTTGAGCTGGAAGCTTCTACTACTCCCTCAACAAGGTCGTACTAACCGCGTCTTTAGCAATACTGACAAATAATTGAGTGTTAATGCAAAATGCCATCTCGGACATTAGTATTTCATGGAGTGCAGAGTTCCCGGATGCTTTAGTAGACACATGACAAGTTGCTGAAGGTACGTGGAAATGTTGCGACCTTGTACAGCTACTAGACGTAAGAAAAAACAAACAACAAAAAACCACCGTTGCATGCACTCGATATAACAGCAATAATTGGTTCTAGCCCCGGACATATCACTCCCGACACATAAACACATCGCTGCCTCTACTTGATATCTTAGCAGTCATTACATTAGTTCTTGGTTCTAGCCCGGTCATTGGTTCTTGGTTCTAGCCCCGGACATATCACTCCCGACACATAAACACATCGCTGCCTCTACTTGATATCTTAGCAGTCATTACATTAGTTCTTGGTTCAAGCCCGGTCATTGGTTCTTGGTTCTAGCCCCGGACATATCACTCCCGACACATAAACACATCGCTGCCTCTACTTGATATCTTAGCAGTCATTACATTAGTTCTTTGTTCTAGCCCGGTCATTGGTTCTTGGTTCTAGCCCCGGATATCTCACTCCTGACACGTAACAACGTCGTTGAATCTAATTTATATCCTAGCAATCATTAGTTTTTAGTCCTAGCACCAGACATCTCATAACCTACACATAAATACACCACTCTCTCTACTTTATATCCTAAAAGTCATTGGTTCTTGGTGTCATTGGTTTTTTGGGGTCATTGATTCTTTCTTGGCTTTAATTATGGACATATCACTCCCTACACGTGACAGCTCCTTTGTAGTTTTTGTGAAACACTTTTAACTCGTTAATTTTTTTAGATTTATATATATATATATATATATATATATATTTATATATACATTCTGTATAGATGTTTTTTTTTAGGTTAAGAAAACATTTCTCTGTTTATTTTTTGATACACTGCTGGTTACTATCAAGCAACCCTTCAACTATTTGTAAATAATATTATGTGAATAATGATTCCAGCGTTTATAAGGGTAGATCAGACTTATTGCACCCGTCAAGCATTCTAAATCCATCCTCTCGTCTTGTAACTACGTCAACCAAGAACATGACTGCATTCCAGATGGCAAGGACGATACCTCAAGAGGAATACTGTCTCCAGTTTGTGAAACGTGGAGACAGGTGGTGGCGTCACAGGTATTTACGCCCATGACAACATGTCACTGCCTTATTCTGACATCAAACACAAGATAACTAGGAGGTTAACTTGTAAAAACGTGACTGCATCAATTCAAAAGGTTATCTTTTATAGGTTTTCAATTCTTCTGCTCCAGGTGAATGTTTTTAAAGATCTTCATACTCTTATAGCCTCTTGTCTCTGTTTATATAGTGTTTTATGAGAGCGTTTACAACAACATGATTAACATCTTACTCAGAGATCCAGGGACGGGTGATTTTAAGCGAACGTGCGCTTGTTTTGTTTCCTTCTAAGGGCTAGGGATGAGGGATTGAGTGATTGTGAACATGATATGTTATCTTCTGAGGGCTAAGCATGAGTGAGTGACCATGCGCATGTTCTGTTCCTTTCTATGGGATTAGGATGAGTGCTTGAACTACCCTGTGGATGTTTTGTTACCTTCTAAGGGATGAGTTATCGAGAGAATGTACGCATGTTCTATTCCCTTATAAGCGCTTGAGATGAGTGATTGAAAGACAATGTGCCATTTTTGTTTTCTTCTAAAGGATGGGGATGGGTGCTTAGGTGACCTTACGCATTTCCTGTTTCTTTATAAAATTTGGTAACGTGTGCTTGAATGAACGAGTGCATGTTTTATTTGTTCATACAGGAGTAAGGAGTCAAATTGTTGGTAAGGGACAGACGTCAGCTCAGGGAAAGTAAATTGGCTGGGCAGGGACAGTTAGTTGGCGTCAAATTAGGAAGAGTGAGTTGACAGAGAAGGGACAGACATCAGCTCGGGGAGAGTAAATTGGCCCGGTAGGGACAGACATCAATTCGGGGAGAGTGAGTTGGCTGGGCAGGGACAGACATCAGCTCGGGGACAGTGAGTTGGCCGGGCAGGGACAGACATCAGCTCGGGGACAGTGAGTTGGCCGGACAGGGATAGACATCAGCTCGGGGACAGTGAGTTGGCTGGACAGGGACATACATCAGCTCGGGGACAGTGATTTGGCCGGGCAGGGACAGACATCAGCTCAGGGACAGTGAGTTGGCCGGACAGGGATAGACATCAGCTCGGGGACAGTGAGTTGGCTGGACAGGGACATACATCAGCTCGAGGAGAGTGAGTTGGATGGACAGGGACATACATCAGCTCAAGGATAGTGAGTTGGCTGGACAGGGTCATACATCAGCTCGAGGATAGTGAGTTGGCTGGACAGGGTCATACATCAGCTCGAGGATAGTGAGTTGGCCGGGCAGAGACAGACATCAGCTCGGAGAGAGTGAGTTGGCTGGGCAGGGACAAACATCAGCTCGGAGAGAGTGAGTTGGCTGTACAGGGACATACATCAGCTCAGAAAGAGTGAGTTGGGTGGACAGGGACAAACATCAGCTCGGGGAGAGTGAGTTGGCCGGGCAGGGACATACATCAGCTCGGGGAGTGAGTTGGCTGGACAGGGACATCCATCACCTCTAGGAGAGTGAGTTGGCTGGACAAGGACATATATCAGCTCGAGGAGAGTGAGTTGGCTGGGCAGAGACAGACATCATCTCGGAGAGAGTAAATTGGCCTGGTAGGGACAGACATCAGCTCGAGGAGAGTGAGTTGGCTGGACGGGACATATATCAGCTCAGGTAGAGTGAATTGGCTAGGCAGGAACATACATCAGCTCAGGGAGAGTGAGTTGGCTGGGCAGGGACAAACATCAGCTCGGAGAGGGTGAGTTGGCTGTACAGGGACATACATCAGCTCGAGGAGAGTGAGTTGGCTGGATAGGGACATACATAAGCTCAGGGAGAGTAAATTGGCTGGGCACAGACACACATCAGCTCGGGGAGAGTGAGTTGGCCGGGCAGGGACAGACATCAGCTCGAGGAGAGTGAGTTGGCCGGGCAGGGACAGACATCAGCTCGAGGAGAGTGAGTTGGCCGGACAGGGACAGACATCAGCTCGAGGAGAGTGAGTTGGCTGGACAGGGACATACATCAGCTCGAGGAGAGTGAGTTGGCCGGACAGGGACAGACATCAGCTCGAGGAGAGTGAGTTGGCTGGACAGGGACATACATCAGCTCGAGGAGAGTGAGTTGGCCGGACAGGGACAGACATCAGCTCGAGGAGAGTGAGTTGGCTGGACAGGGACATACATCAGCTCGAGGAGAGTGAGTTGGCCGGACAGGGACAGACATCAGCTCGAGGAGAGTGAGTTGGCTGGACAGGGACATACATCAGCTCGAGGAGAGTGAGTTGGCCGGACAGGGACAGACATCAGCTCGAGGAGAGTGAGTTGGCTGGACAGGGACATACATCAGCTCGAGGAGAGTGAGTTGGCCGGACAGGGACAGACATCAGCTCGAGGAGAGTGAGTTGGCTGGACAGGGACATACATCAGCTCGAGGAGAGTGAGTTGGCCGGACAGGGACAGACATCAGCTCGAGGAGAGTGAGTTGGCTGGACAGGGACATACATCAGCTCGAGGAGAGTGAGTTGGCCGGACAGGGACAGACATCAGCTCGAGGAGAGTGAGTTGGCTGGACAGGGACATACATCAGCTCGAGGAGAGTGAGTTGGCCGGACAGGGACAGACATCAGCTCGAGGAGAGTGAGTTGGCTGGACAGGGACATACATCAGCTCGAGGAGAGTGAGTTGGCCGGACAGGGACAGACATCAGCTCGAGGAGAGTGAGTTGGCTGGACAGGGACATACATCAGCTCGAGGAGAGTGAGTTGGCCGGACAGGGACAGACATCAGCTCGAGGAGAGTGAGTTGGCTGGACAGGGACATACATCAGCTCGAGGAGAGTGAGTTGGCCGGACAGGGACAGACATCAGCTCGAGGAGAGTGAGTTGGCTGGACAGGGACATATATCAGCTCGAGGAGAGTGAGTTGGCCGGACAGGGACAGACATCAGCTCGAGGAGAGTGAGTTGGCTGGACAGGGACATATATCAGCTCGAGGAGAGTGAGTTGGCCGGACAGGGACAGACATCAGCTCGAGGAGAGTGAGTTGGCTGGACAGGGACATATATCAGCTCGAGGAGAGTGAGTTGGCCGGACAGGGACAGACATCAGCTCGAGGAGAGTGAGTTGGCTGGACAGGGACATATATCAGCTCGAGGAGAGTGAGTTGGCCGGACAGGGACAGACATCAGCTCGAGGAGAGTGAGTTGGCTGGACAGGGACATATATCAGCTCGAGGAGAGTGAGTTGGCCGGACAGGGACAGACATCAGCTCGAGGAGAGTGAGTTGGCTGGACAGGGACATATATCAGCTCGAGGAGAGTGAGTTGGCCGGACAGGGACAGACATCAGCTCGAGGAGAGTGAGTTGGCTGGACAGGGACATATATCAGCTCGAGGAGAGTGAGTTGGCCGGACAGGGACAGACATCAGCTCGAGGAGAGTGAGTTGGCTGGACAGGGACATATATCAGCTCGAGGAGAGTGAGTTGGCCGGACAGGGACAGACATCAGCTCGAGGAGAGTGAGTTGGCTGGACAGGGACATACATCAGCTCGAGGAGAGTGAGTTGGCCGGACAGGGACAGACATCAGCTCGAGGAGAGTGAGTTGGCTGGACAGGGACATATATCAGCTCGAGGAGAGTGAGTTGGCCGGACAGGGACAGACATCAGCTCGAGGAGAGTGAGTTGGCTGGACAGGGACATACATCAGCTCGAGGAGAGTGAGTTGGCCGGACAGGGACATACATCAGCTCGAGGAGAGTGAGTTGGCCGGACAGGGACAGACATCAGCTCGAGGAGAGTGAGTTGGCCGGACAGGGACAGACATCAGCTCGGAGAGGGTGAGTTGGCTGTACAGGGACAGACATCAGCACGAGGAGAGTGAGTTGGCTGGACAAGGACAGACATCAGCTCGAGGAGAGTGAGTTGGCCGGACAGAGACAGACATCAGCTCGAGGGGAGTGAGTTGGCCGGACAAGGACATACATCAGCTCGAGGAGAGTGAGTTGGCCGGACAGGGACAGACATCAGCTCGGGGAGAGTGAGTTGTCTGGGCAGGGACATACATCAGCTCGGGGGGAGTAAATTGGCTGGGTAAAGATATACATCAGCTTGGCGAGAGTGATTTGGCCGGGCAGGGACAGACATCAGCTCGGGGAGAGTGAGTTGTCCGGGCAAGGTCATACATCAGCTCGGGGAGAGTGAGTTGTCCGGGCAAGGTCATACATTAGCTTGAGGAGAGTGAGTTGGCTGGATAGGGACATACATCAGCTCAGGGAGAGTGAGTTGGCCGGGCAGGGACATACATCAGCTCGGGGAGAGTGAGTTGGCCGGACAGGGACAGACGTCAAATCAAGGGGAGGCTGGTGATAGTAATGAGAAAGTTTCATGGATACAATATTGACAGCTTCTTGACAGCTGACATTTAGACCAAAATGCAAAATGTATGTCTGCAATAATTATTGACATAAAGCTAAAGACTGTTATATAAAATGTTCATTTTTTCCCAAATTATTAACTTAGTAAAATACAATGTTATTATCATTTAATGGAGAGGGACATAATTTAATACATTATGCTAATTTTTACTAATTTATTTTGGCACCTAATACTCCAACGCAACGTTTGATGTTTTTGTAAACATATTTTGTAAGTAGTACTTAGGATATACAAATGAGTATAAACATAAGATTATTTACATTATATCTAATGTATTACATTGTACATACTTTGAGCCGAAAGCTCAATCAATATGTGTTGGTAAATTAGGTATCCAACATGAGTGATATGAGTCATCTTAGCGATCATCCCAATTCCTTTATATCGTTTGTATCAAGTCAATGCCTAGATATTAGGAAACAATTAGTTTGTTTATTTTGTGAATCAGGTGACTTCACAGTGTCGATAAATACTGCAATGCTACATATCGAGCAGAAAAAATTTATTAAATGAATCTACTCAATGAAGATAGTCACAGAAAATGCATTAAACTAAGAGGCATACTATTTTATTGAAAAGAGTAACACAATAATTTCAGACAAAGAACAAAATAAGTTGATGTCTTTAGTGCTCATTTTTCCATTAGCACATTGACAATGGAATAGATAAGTTTTATGCAACCTAAACAGCGCTCTCACACGCGATACAAAAGTGAAATAAACTATTAGTATTTACAGCTTATGGTCTGTGTCAGTTATTTATTCAAGCCATATATTTTACACTACCAGCTTGCCAGGTCTGTCATAGCTTCATATACATTATTAATCTAACTTAAGACTTAAGACTAGGACAGGCACAACATCCAGTTCCCAGCCGTTAATTCATCAATGGGAAAGGGTAAACCCACATTTCACCAATGATAAATGTTTTGGACATTCCGGGAATCGAACTTGGGACGCTTAGCTCAATAGACAAACACGCTACCGACTGAGCTAAGATTTTGGATGTATAAAACAGGCTAATGTATGTCTCTAATTATATAATAATGTATGTTTTGTATTCGATCCGGCCCACCTAGCACTTTCAATATCCTAATGTGGCCCTCCACTCATTGAGTTAGGAGACCTCTGTAGTAAGAGCAAAGAGGTTAGAATAATTTTATGAATTAAAAACAATCAATTTAAGTAAAACTTTAATCGCTTCTTTTTATTATAAACTATTGGATTTTACTATGAACTGTGCAAGATGTGCTATGTACTATTCATTGGTATGTATACATTATGCATAGACATGTCAAATACACACAAAACCTTTGAAAAATGTTGTAGTGTAAACGTTAATTATTATTTTTCCTGATATCCAGTAATAGTCACAAATATTATTTTATTTCTGTTTATTTTCAATGGTAGGCCTACCCAAATTTAATGGTAAGAGGGCACACACCAAAATTTAACTTTTTTCCTTCATCCCACCATCATTTTGGGAAAAACAATACAGCCAACCCAAGTTTGATTTAATTCCGACAAAGTAAGTAACCTACGACTATTGTATGTAAAATGGTATATGTTGTACTAATTACGCTAGTATGTTAGAGTTAGGAAGTTGGAATTTAGAGGAAGTTCGTGGAGGGAAATGAAAAACCATTTAATAAAAAGCACCTTAAGTACACCGGACTAAGGCTCGAATCTCCATCTTACTTCATCGGCCGTCCAGTGGCCGTCGGCGAGAGTGACGTCTTAGCCCATTCGAACACTAAAGCGGGCCACATGCTGTTAATCATCAGATAATTTTCTAAATTTTCAGTAGTGAAATGGGCAACATTTTCAATTTGAGTGTTTTTTTATAATTAGAAAGGCCGAGCTTTTCTTCACATGATGTCAAGGAACAAAATTTCAAATTTGCTGTTTCCGAAGAAGGTGAACTTTTCTTTTACAATGGGGTGCTATTTCCTCCCAAGATGTCTGCCACTGCTCTCATTGTCCTTCACCCAATTTACGCTCATCGGAAGCCAACATAACAAGCGTTTAAAGGCACTATTAAATTAACATATTGCACTCGTACATGGACTTTATATTTATTCCAACTGCCTATGTTTTACGATCAAGGAAAATAAAAGGCAAACTTGCAAAATCCGGTCCCTAGAATCACTAATTTGCCAAGGAAAGACTGTTGCTACCTTTCAGGGTTAGCGAAGAGTACGCTACGGGAGTTGGCAAGCGGTTGTTTCAAATTACTACTGCTAAGATCATTGTTCGCATTTATTTCCCTACTAAAATATCATGCCAAAAGAGTCCACGAAACTTTTCACTCCCCCCATTTTGCTGTCCGGGACGGCTGTACCACTTCCCCCGCCCCCGAGCATATAAAATTCGCGTCAAAGAAGCAATAATGACTGGATAAACTGTGTTTGACGACAAAAAATACTTGCCGCAAAGAATAGTTTATACAATTAATGAGTAATATCCCGCCTTAGTGATCGCATGGTTTAAAGTGCTACTCTCGCAATAGAGTAGACTGCCGATGATAGGGATATTGTGGTTTGATTCCGGTTGGAAGTACTAAGGGTGGTTTTTCCTAAATGGTTTCCCACTATCTCTCTCTCTCTCTGCCCCCCCTCCCCCCCACAAATGCAGGAATACTTCCTCTAAATTCAACCTTCATCATCCCTAAACCCGTTAGCGTAATTCGCACATAAGCGTATAACCCTAATGGTATCTCATAAATGTTGTTGATTATTCGATTGTATCCAGAGCGTATGGAAAATAATAAATTGCATATTTATATGTAGCTATTTCTTTAAAAGATAACTGTGTATGTAGACCTATGTACAATATTCACTTTACATCCATTACTATTTCCTGCCTGTGGCCTCGTTCGGTTTTTTATTTAAGTAATATATTTTTCCACCACCGGCTGGTTAGCCCTGTCTTAGCTTCATATGACTTATAATATGTCTTAAGAATAGGACCGGCACAACAAACAGTCCCCGCCCATCAATTTATCAATGTGAAAGAATAAACCCATATTTTCATCAATAATAAATTTTCTGCCATGACAGTAGTCGTACCCAGGAGCAATAGCTCAGTAGGCAGACACGCTACTGAGTAAGCTAAGGTGTCGGAGATATGCAGTACAAATACTTAATTTTAATGTTCATACTTACATATTTCAAGTACAAGTTTTAATTGAAATGAATGGTTTGTTTCATTGAATACTAAATGTATGGACCTGAACTGCATATATTATATTCTTATAGCTCTCATTATGTTTCACTAGTTTAAGTACGCTTTTCTTTTATGCAAATAAACATGGGGGAAAAAATCTACATTTTATTTCTTCCGACGCAGTTTTTAATAAGATAAAAAAAAGTTTAAAACTTTTAAAAATTCCAGCCTCCAAGTGCATATGTTCGTGCAAAGGGATTACTAATTTTCAAAATTTCGGACCCCTACGTGCGATAGATATTGCGGAATGTTCATGAATAACAGAAAAATTCTTCATTTTATTAATATAGATGGAATAGTAACATTAACATAGTTCTTATAATACCCTAAATCCCTGAAAACATATTAAATACAGTGCATTTTTGACCAATATGAAAGCTGAACCTCAGCGAACAGTTGTTTTACTCTAAAAATTAATAAACCTAGAATACATTCAAACATTTTAGATGCGGCCTTAATATTCCAGGCTTAACATAACTGCAAACATATGTTTAATATATATAGTTACATAACTGCAGGTATATAATATATAAATTTACATACACACATTTGTAATTATAGCCTCCCTCCCCTTATCCCTCTGCAATATTTAATTGTTTTTTTAACCCACCTCGGTGACGTAGTTGGTTCTTTCCATTTTGTTCAGTTCAATAACCTTGTGAAAAATATAATATTTCTTTTCAATGGTTTCACCTACAAATACATTTTATTTATAGTTGTAGTAATTTTTTAATTTTTTTTAGCTAAAATTGGCTCATGAAACTCATATAATTAGCTCAGAGTTGTATTCAAATGCTCTAAAATACTCTCCCACAATGTAAAATTCCTGAAATTTTCTCTCTAGGAGGGGAGGGAGGTGCCATCCTTTCCAGCAGATGAGACTCCAATACACCCCTCATTTGGAAAACCCACATGGAAACCCCTCTACCTGTGTGCTATGATGTAGTAGAGAGTACAATGCTACTAGTAGAGCATGATAAAGTCACAAAGAAAAATGACTTGCTGCAAAACTACTCACATGAATCTGGTAAAGAACACAGAACATCAATAAAAAACTATTCAAATTATTGACACCCTCTAATAGTTTATACCACGTGACCACCAATGCAAGTTATGTGTGTGAGTATAGGATTTAATACATCATTCAGTCCTTCGCTCAAATGAAGCTGAACAGAAGAGTTTCAAGAACAGGTTGAAATGTTCACTTGCTATCTCTCACTCAAATGAAGCAGACCAGGAGAACATATACTATTTTTACTTGTATGCAGCAGACACGCTTCAATTAAAGGTTGAAGTGTTCACTTGCTATTTCTCACTCAAATGAAGCAGACCAGGAGAACATATACTATTTTTACTTGTATGCAGCAGACACGCTTCAATTAAAAGTTGAAGTGTTCACTTGCTATCTCTCACTCAAATGAAGCAGACCCGGAGAACTTATACTCTTTTATTTGTATGCAGCAGACACGCTTCAATTAAAGGTTGAAGTGTTCACTTGCTATCTCTCACTCAAATGAAGCAGACCAGGAGAACATATACTCTTTTATTTATATGCAGCAGACACGCTTCAATTAAAAGTTGAAGTGTTCACTTGCTATTTCTCACTCAAATGAAGCAGACCAGGAGAACATATACTATTTTTACTTGTATGCAGCAGACACGCTTCAATTAAAAGTTGAAGTGTTCACTTGCTATCTCTCACTCAAATGAAGCAGACCAGGAGAACATATACTCTTTTTACTTGTATGCAGCAGACACGCTTCAATTAAAGGTTGAAGTGTTCACTTGCATGCTATCTCTTGCGCAAATAAACACTTAGGTAGGGTATAAATGTTTATATCATGACGAAAGGAAGTTGTTGTATACATTTTAAAGGTACATATCTGATTGCTATAGCTCTGTATCACCTACCGTATATAGTAACACAGTTATATGTACCTCTACTATACCATCAACAATAAATTATAGGAATACAGATCTACCACTCACCATAGTACATTGGAGTACAACTAACTCTATATATATATCTGCCAACCACAATATTATATAGGAATAGCGCTCTATATGCTTCTACTAACCACCATATTATCCACTCATATGTTTCTACTAACCATCCTATTACACACTCTATATGTTTCTACTAACCACCATATTACACACTCTATATGTTTCTACTACCCACCATATTACACACTCTATATGTTTCTACTACCCACCATATTACACATTCACATAGGGGTACATTTATACAGCGATATACCATCCAAACTATCAAATAGGGCAACTTCTATAGCTTTCTGCCATACAACAGTTCACATGGTGCTACAGTTATAACAATATAACATAGTAATATAGCTCTGTAGATCTCTACCATCCTCTATACTTGGACGTAGTAAAACACAGACTAACCTTATTAAACTTAAAGGTGGCTATTTTGTTTATCCTAACTGTTACAAGTGTTTTTTTAAAACCTTGATGAGCCTACTCGGCGCCTGGATTGCCAGAATGACTTGTCAGAGCTTAGTTTGCCAGCATGACTTGTCAGTTGGCTGTGTCCAACAATGGACATTCTGTATTGTGCGCATGACAGGTGTCAATGTATTCATACAGTAGCAAACTTTTCTTGGCTTCAATGTTTACGATACATTAGAGAAAATATCTTGATGACAAGTAATATAAAGATGAAAGACCTTTAAATATTTTAATTTGTAAGGATGTAATAAACCTTTTGAATAAAACAAACGGTTGGTTAGCAGCATTGTGATAATTGTTTTGCAACTTGCCTGTTAACAAAAAAAATACTATCCATCTATTCAATGCTAGATACTTCTTGAACCGTGTACAGATGGAAATGGACCTATACTAAAAGTTTTAAAGGGAACTATTGCTAAATTAAAATTTTGTGCATTTATACCAAATACAAACTGATACTATTAAATGAAACTATAAATTCAAAGAAAATTAATAAAGAAAATTAAAATAGGCTATAGAACTTCTAGAGAAAATATAGAATGAAACAATATAAAGAAACAATACAAATAAATTAAAGGAATAAGGTACAGAATGCACTATGTAAAATAAACTATAGAAAGAAATATATACAAATACAGTAATAAAAATCATCAACCCAAAATAAAGCTGCGCTTAAAATCAATTCAAACAACTATTTGAGCTTATTAAATACAAAATATAGATTATAAACATCATTATCTGATTACAGAAACTAGCAAACCCATGTGTAAATTGCGCAGTACTTAGGTAGAAATAGAAAAAATAGGATATTATTTTATGTTATAAAAACTTTGAGCTTAAGAAAATAAATATGTTTTTCCAAGTGAATAAAACACTACCTGAATAACAAAACAAATCAGTAAATAAACATAATCTCCATAATGATTCCAAGGTCACCTTTATTTTTGTTTGACTCCACAAATACAACAATCACTCCATGACTAAATAAAAGCTTTCCATAGAGATTCCAGCGCCATATTTATTATTGTTACATTGCATATTTAAATCAAGAATACAACTAAATGATGGCAACATCGGTGGCTTTGTTAATGAATACTAGGTCGAGATAATCCGATGTCTTACTCTGTCTAGTGAGTTAAGAGTTCCGGGTTTGATTCTATGCATGGCCGAATAATTTATTATAGGTGAAATGTGGGTTTACCCTTTCACAGTGACGAATTAATGACCGGGGACTAAATGTGTTGTCTGTCCTAGTCTTAAGTTAGATTAGAAGACATATGAAGCTACGACAGTCCTAGCAAGCCGGTAGTGGAAAATATATGGCTTGAATAAAACACTGACCTAGGCCACAGGCTGGAAACGGTAATAGATGCAAAGTATAGGTCGAGATAATAAATATTTTATAGTACATTCTTACACAGGAATATATATTTTTTCATTAAGATATTATTTAATGAGATAAACGAAAATTCTATTAAACTAATGACTGATAGCCCCCAAGCCCCAGCCGTTTCGTAAATGCATCTGGGGAGGGAGGGGTGAGTCAGAGTGATTTGCGGGGACTAATTTTTTTCAATTAAGGTTTTAAAGAGTTGCCCCAATCCGAAGATGGGATTCATAGACCCAGTGGTTCCGTAGATGCGTATAAGGGGACGCCGAGAGGAAGGGGGTGGGGATGGTGACATTTTCATTATTTTAAAATCTGTAGTAAATTTAATATCGTTTGTACATCTTCAGGTTAACACATTTCTATTAAAATCCTCATTTGTCAATTTAGACCCTTAAGATAGGTCAATATTGGGTCTGACAAGAATATACACTCTCGTATTAAAGAGATAGATTACATACATGCACAAATAAAGGATATATATATATATATATATATATACAGTTATGCATTTAAACACTTAAATTTATGCGTTTACAAATGCATGTGAAAGTGTGTATTTGGATATATAACATAAATACATAATTTAGTTATTTATCAATCAAGCTGTTATTCAATAGGATCATATTTGGGAGGAATTTTCATAGATTCCAAAATGTTCGCCATTTAGACAAAATAAATAAATTTGTAATTGTTAGGTGGTATTCGTTTTCAAAGTGATCTCGCATTTAAAAGTTCTGCGCTTAAATGACATTCCAATAATCACGAGCAGTCTTCGTGCGTTTTCATCAGTAAACGTGTCACGTGTTGTTCACGTGATCTTTATTGGCTGCGTGAATGCCGTCAGCAACCGATCAAAGAGAGATTCATGATTCATATATTAATCTGAAAAATATGCTTTAATTTACAATAATATGTGTAATATGTTTATCAATAAAACACATGAAGGGAATTCGTACAAGTACATTTTGAACCTTTATTTTGTTATGTCTTACATTTTGGGGTTCCTTGTCCTCTTTAGCGTCCATACTGGAAGCGGCTCGAGAGTTTCCGTGAACCGAGCCTTCATGAAAACTCGATAAGCAATTCAACTCGTTGAATAAAATCGATCAGTAGTCAGGCGACAAACGTTCAGTTAACAATAACATTGTATTAATAATGTAAGATGAAGATTTTTTTAGTGTTGTCTTCCAAACAAGGGCGTTGCTGTCCGACACCTTAGCTCATCCGGTAGCGTGTACTTCTACTGATCTAATGGACCCGGGTTCGATTCCCGGCATGGCTGATAAATTTATCATTGGTGAAATGTGGTCTTCCTCTTTCACAGTGATGAATTAATGGCCAGGGGATAGATGTTGTGTATGTTCTATATATAAGTTAGGTTATGTGTCATGTTCTGATATAAACAATTGGTTCAGAAATTGCAATTTAAATACCTCAAATAAATTAAATTAATAAAAAGTTTTGTGGGATCTTAGTGATGCCTTCGCAAGCTTATGGGAATATTGAAGACACTTTAAAAAAATAAGTATCTTATAAAATGTATGAACTGAGCACGTTATATAAGCACTAGGTATATAATCGAAATTTAGAGATATGTTTTCTAGTAAAATTAATTTCCTAGAGAACTTTTACAGTGACGTGATTAACCTACGCACTTGAACACTGCACTGCGACTGCTATTGGCTCGACGAGATACCCCTTGCTATGTTAGCGCCGCGACGCTTGTCACAACCCTCTAAGCAAGCCTCTTAGCCTCTAACCATCAAACAATAATATTTAGCACCACGTCTTACTACCCGTTCGGGTTATACGCTTTAAGTACTAATTACTCTAATGGATAAGGAATTGGGAAGGTTGAATTAGAGGAAGTGAACCCGCATTTGCGTGGAGAGAGAATGGAAAACCATTTAGGAAAGCCATCAAACAAACCGTCTGCATTATAAACAAGGCCCAACTAAACCGTGCGACCACCGAAGCAGGTTGAGACAATAGCTAGGCTAGGTCTTGATCGAAAATAAATAAACGTTTATCCTATTTTATTCATTCATTGGGCGTATAGCATGAAGCGGTAAAAAATAAATTATTCATTCAATTCTACACTCTTCCATCTTTTGATCACTTTCACAGATAAACAAATATTTACATTTATTGGACATATACCTTTTTCACTGTAAGAAAGAAAAACATAAAAAACAAAAACAAATATAAATTGGCACCTAAATAACTGAAAAGTTTGAGAGAAACTGAAACTTGCAATGCTGCCAGATAAAAAGTCGCAGCCTCTGTATACAGTAGACCGTTGTATATATATAAGATTGATGTAAAATAGAAATTATAAAATATATATAAAATAAAAATAGTAGTTATAAAGTAATAATACAAAATTATCTAATGTTCAAGCCACGGGGGAGTCTAGAATTTTAGATTAAAGCCATTCAAATACTTCATGGAGTGGGCCTGTTTTAGATCTTATTAATTAAATACAAGTAACTATTATGTTATCGATTTCTGTGTTTATTTTAAAAGGTTTAGTTAATAGGATCTAAATATTTATTTGAATTGGGATATTTTAGAGATTTAAATTAATACAATGTAAATATTACTATTACTTCGGATGTTATAGAAGTGTAAATTAATATTATGTATATATTTCTTTAATTTCGGTCTTATTTTAAAAAGTTCAATTAATACCGTGTAAAAATAGTATTGAGTCGGTACATATTTTAAATGTTTCAATGCTGACCTTAAAAATATATTGTAGAGTAAGTGCTTATTTTAGAAGTTTCAATCAAAACCACGAATATATATATAATTCACTTACTGCTTATTTTAGAAGTTTAAATATTGACCATTAAAACATATCATGGAATACATTCTTATTTTAAAGAGTTAAATGAAAACCATGCAAATATATGTAGAAATTGGGGTTTATTTTAAAATTTGAAATGCAATCCACTTTTTAAAAACATCTTGAAATCCACTCATGTTTAAGAATTTTTCATTAAGATTGTGTAGCCTACATATATAATGAAAATACTGCTTTTTTTTAGAAGATTAAATGAAAAGATGAAGGGATATCAAATCTTATTTCAGAAGTTTCAATTAAGACTATGTAGGCCTAACTATATTCTGGAGATGGTATATATCTTATAATTCTCAACGAAGATCATTTTATTGTATCATATATACCTAGAGGATATTTATTTACAAAATTTAAATAAAGACCATATAAAGTGCTTACTCTAAAAGTTTCAATGAAGATTATGTAAATATACCACGAAGCGAATTTTCAATGTAGATTGTCTTAATAGGATTATATAGTAGTTTCTTATTTTAGACAATTCAATGAAGACGATTTAAATGTATCAAAGATTTGGGGCTTATCTTGGATGTTTAAGTTAAGAAGATTTTAAAAAAAGATTATGTATTTGGTGCTTAATTTATAAATTTCAATTGAGACCATGTAAATAAACCATGGGTCTGGTGATTATTTTAGAAGTTTAAAAGAAGATACATAAATATAGTATTTCAAAAATTCTATGCTTATTTTTTTAGTTTTCAATGAATACCATTTAATTACATCAAGAGATGGTGTTAAATTTTTTTTTTAACGAAGACCATTTAAATACTTTTTTTTTAAATTTAAGTTTCCTAGAAGGGCACTTTGATCCTATGCAATCTATAATCATTTTGAAGGCGATGTAAAGTTTGTGCTATTATGATCAGCCAAGACAAAAGCAAGGTCACTCATTACACTGAACTTTGAAGCGAGGTCGTGCTTGGATCTTTTGCGTCATAGGTCACTATAAAAATTTACAGCAATCATCAGATCCATCGGTTTTTCTTTCAAAGAAATATACCTATCTATATTCAAGTCTTTAGGGGGTACCAGTAGGACTTGAGAAGCCATGGTTTAGGCTTAATTGATTATCGAATTGATTCAAGTCATTATAATAAACGCAAGGTCAACAATTAATATTTAGTAATATTACTATTGCTGGTTCGCGTAAATAGGCCTTTTCCGACAAATAAAAATCTTCAAAATTTAGTATAGTAATCGTCCGTCTCACAAGCATATTTTGTTATTTTGACTAAATAAAAGCCAATCTACATTCGTTGCCAACTAACGACGAATAAAATTCGTAAAAGAAGATAAATATGGAAAAGACTGAAGTAACTGTTAAGCTTTGATTAAAGGCTCAAGCTACCCTGAATGGACTATACACTGATTGCTGTTGTTAACCATCAGTCGAGCTACTATTTATTGACACTCCAATACATAATTATGTGCTTCATTATACAGTTTTAATCAAAGATGTGTGTGCTTTATCTAGGCAAAGCAAAATATTATATAATATTCATAATAATAATAATAATAATACAGATGAAGTTTAAAACATGCTTAATTTTTACTATCCTAAATTGATAAAACTATATATTTAAGGGTGTATTATTTAAGATACATATATGTGTATACTCTTTAAAATAAACTATGTTTATTTTACTATTTAACATAATTATTTTACACCAACCAATTAAAAAGTTTTGATAATAACAGCCATAAATTTAAGTCATCACAAAGAATTAATTCTTCTTACCAAATTAAAATCCCCAAGAATTTATCGTTATTATTCCTGGCTTCAAATCACCATGAAGCTTTCATTGTTTGTGCAATTATCAAATCACCATAGAATTTTATAGTTAGTCCCGTTTTAAAATCACCGTAGATATTCAATTTTACAAATAACAAGGGAGCTATCATTGTTACTTGAGTTTTCGATACGTAATTGAAATATCCTTGTTATTAAAGTTTTCAAATCACTGTGAAGCTCTTGATACTACACAATTTGAAAATTACCATGAAGTTCTCATTGTTACTCCAGTTTAAGAATACTATGACGTTCTAGTTGTTACTCTAGTTTAAAATAAATATTGAAATCTGGTTTCCCATATAGCGAACACGTTTCCACGGAATGTAAGCTATTACCTCCATTAATAACCATGACCTTGTCTTATCCCCCCACCTAAGGGCTTCGGAAACTCTTTGGAAAGGGGGGTGAGGACTCAACTGAGAGGGGTCTGATTTTAAACTCTGAATTACTCTTGAAGCTCTTTGAAGGAGGCTCTTTTTTTTAGACTTTCTTTGTCATTAAGTATAGTATTATTATTATTATTATTATTATTATTATTATTACTATTAGCACCGCGTCTTACTACCCGTTCGGGTTATACGAACTTACGCTAATGTGTAATGGTAGGGTGATTGTTAGATGAAATGGAGGACCTACAGTTTAACGTGGAATCCGAACCACGGTGGAGGCCTGGCATTCCCCACATTCACAAGATGTCTTGTCAGAGGTGAAGGAAGGGTTTGGTAATCAGATAAATCTGTGCCGGGAATTTTGTATAGTAAATAACATGGTATGAAAAGAGGATAATAAAATACAAACTTTTTTGGTCAACAATGAAAATTAATACCTTATTTTTACTTAACAGGTGGTAGAACCATATTTGTGAAAGGGAAGAGTTAACAACAACAAAAGTTTTATCTGCGACCCACAAGCCAAAGGGGGGTTCGGAGCTTCTCCCTCAGATTAAAAAAAAAATTGGATGCCTTTTTAAATCAATCAGATTGTTCCTCACATATATAAAAAATAACAAGATTTTTAATCCTGAAGACATTTTTGAAGTGGTCTTCCTATAGAAAATTTCTGAAATTTGAATGATTCTATAAGCTATTTATGGCCGAGATTGTAAATATAATTTGAATGACAACAGTTCTCAAAACATATTTTTATATTTAACTAATGGAAAATTATCAACATAGAGATAGAGTGAGCATTTAAAAGTTTTAAGGAAAACACTATTCTCGACAGTTTGCATACTGAATTGGACGCAAAGCAGTCACCTTCAAGATTTTTTGACATCGTATTTTGTATTAATCTTGAGTCACTCTGTAGCTGATTGATTGGCTGTTGGTCAAAATAAATATATCGGGAAACTGTCATGTTATTTACCTACCAACTTAAAAAAAACAATATTTTTAACAAAACTTCATACAATTGTAGTTTGTTGTTTGGATCTATTTTGATGCAAGGCCATCTTTAATCCTCATATCCTTTAATATCAAAGGGAGTGGATAAATATAAACGGGGACAAATTTATTACAGGGGGATGGAGGCAATATTTTCCCAGTTGGGGCCATGACGCTCGTGTGCTAGCCACTCCCTACCTTCTTACCCCTGTTTCACCAACAGTCATGCTATCTATTAAAGATCAGAAACCATTTGACTTTATGCATGTATACATTATCTAAATTATATTAGTATCTTTGGGATTTATCAGATAATAAATTCGTTTATAACCCTACAGTACGTAAACTTGATAATTAAACATTAATAATACATTCTGGCAACCTTTCGTTTAAAAATATATTATCAAGGGTAAATTACTATCAGAAAAAAAATAATCATTTAGGACCAGTTCATTTATGTTAAAAAAATCTATTTGTTTAAACATATTCAAAAAGGGCTTACTAACTTTAAAATTTTGAAATTCCCAATCTCCCCCAAGTTTTCCAAACCAAAGAATAAATACTGGTACTTTTCCAGCATTTTATATGAACAACTATAAATAAAAATATCATCGTCTTCCGTTTTTCTACTAAGGTTTTGGTACACAGGTGGTATAAAAAAGTCGCATGAAGTGGAGATATAACCAATAGTTTACATTTGGTAATACTCTGTAGTTCGTATTTATAAGATTATTGAAAAGATATCTGAATATTTCAGTGACTTTTTATATTTTCTTTGGCTTCTGTCCCCCCAAATTTCCGTGACTTTTTCAGGTTTTCCCTGTGCACTTACCTTATTATCAACCCTGTCAAGGTTCATATTTTGGAATATAATGAGCTTTTAAATTACATACAGACTAGTCAAATAATTTTTTATTTAATAATAACGTCTAAAAGAGGTCTAAGAAATTCAAATATTTTAATCAAACCACAACAAGAGAGCTTTTGATAACATTTTTAACTGTTTTATTTTATTAGGGTGCATAAAGATGGATGAAATCAAATTTTAAACCCCGGTTTGAAAAACAACCTCTTCTTGATGTCCTAGTTAAACTTTCATTTCAGCTGTGAAATTTTATTAAATTAAAGCTAATCGGTTTCAATAAGTAGGCCTATTACTCTTTGGGCTTTACTATTATAGTTTTTTTAAATAAGACAATTACCAATAATATTTTATTATTTTTGAATGATTTTTTATGTGAGTTAAATAGCCCTATAAACTGTAAAATGAGGGCTATTCAGTATTCTATTAAAACGTATGGCATATTATTATATAAGCGATATTGTTTCAAAGAAACCACGAAACTAAGATATTTGGTAATACTAAATTAATACAGTTCATTGAGAAAATTTCTCGCTGTATTAGAAAATTAAGAGTTTTTTTAAAAATAATTTGTCGTTTACTGATAATGTTATAAACATATTAATTTTAAAAAACGCACATTATGCAAACTATATGATTTCTATAAATAATGTAAAATAATATAAAAACTTGTTTGATAAACATGTTTGAATAAAAAGTAAAACAAGTCAATATAATTCATTTATTTAAGGCAAATCCATAAAATAATATTCACCCTCAAATCCTTTCTTCATTTAAAATGACCAAATTAAATTGAAAAGTTCGCACCAATTCTGAGAAAGTCAACGACGCAGCATTGCCAATTTTTATAATATGTTACTGGAATCCCTAGTCAGAACACCCATGCACACAAGAATGGAAATTATTCTCTCGTAAAATAAGCCTGCATTCCCTTTGATAGATTGTATCAGCATGTGGTAAACCTAACGTTATATAGTCAAAGTAGAGCTCACCCATCTGGAAGGGAGAATACTTTGTATAGTACCTATTTAGAAACAAACTCTTATCGAATGTAAGGGGAAGATGGGAGCCACTTATGACCCTCTTCGACTACCATTTTGGTAGCTGAAGATGACAGGTTATACTATAAGTGTTTATAAATATGCATGGGGAATATTTGGGGAGGCTTAATATAGCCCCTCTCCCACTATAAGAACAGGGAGACTCAACACCCACGTCACCCCACCCTGTTCCAGAGCCCCTGCTCCCACCCCCTTCCCTTAAAGCGCTCATACCATCGTGGAAGTTTAACTTACATCTCAACATTCAAATCACAACATAAAAATAGTTCTTTCTTTAGAATTAAAATTACCAACGAAAGTTCATTCCGTCTTTCCCTAGCATTCAACTCACCAATAAAAGTTTGTTCTTTCTCTAACATTCAAACTACCAATAAAAGTTCGTTCTTTCTCTAACATTCAAACTACCAATAAAAGTTTGTTCTTTCTCTAACATTCAAACTACCAATAAAAGTTCGTTCTTTCTCTAACATTCAAACTACCAATAAAAGTTCGTTCTTTCTCTAACATTCAAACTAAAAAAGAAAATAAGTTCTTTCTCTAACATTCAAACTACCAATGAAAGCTTGTTGTTCTCTAACATCCAGATTACCAATAACAGTATTTTTTTTACAGCATTTAATTTACCCATGAAAGCTCTTCTTTCGCTAGCATTTAAATCATCATTGAATGTTCGTTATTTCTCTGGAATTCAAATAACTTTCAAATTGTAATTACAACAAAATTTTCATTTTTCCTCAATTTTTTGATAAATGAAGGTGTGTTTGAGCTTCCCCCAGTGTTCACATCAGTTCAAATCACCAAGAAAACATTTTTTTCTTCAGAAACTCAAATTAACATGAACATATCGTTGTAATAATTGCTTAGAGTGTATGCACTAGATTAGTAGATTTTTCTCTTCCAGTTATTTTTATCTGACTCTAGAAACAGGTACATTAATTAGCTTCTTTGGTGGCAACATGGTCTAAGGTGTCACTATTGTAATATACGATGCCAATGACAGAGAGTTCGGGTTTAGAATAACAATTGGGTGTACTAAGAGTGTTATTTTCTAAATGTTTTTCCAATATCCCTCCACGTAAATGCGGGTACACTTCCTATAGATTCAATCTTACTCACCCCTAATACATTAGTGTAATTAGTGCATAGGCGTATAGCCCGGGCGAGTAGTAAGACGCAGTGAAAAAAAAGATACATTAAGACAAATAAATATATTAGAACAAGTGCTTATTTTAGAAATATCAATGAAATTTAATTTGATACATCTTTGCATCACTTAACAGAAGATTATTTTAGAAGTATAAATGAGCTACATATAATTTAATATCTTCCTTAATGTTAAATTTATATAAAAGATTAAACTCAAAAAGGAATAAAATAGTTAAGAGTTGGTGGACCTAGTCTTTTTTATCAATAAGTTATCAAATGAGGTAATTACCTTTCTGAGTACAGCATAAGTTTTAGATAAGGTATTAGTTGAAGACGGGGATTGTTGGCTGTAAACGTTCTTATAACTGATATAACTGTAGTTTGGATCAACCTTGAGTTGAAGGCTGCAATCGTGCACTAACTCTGGAGTGAGATAGAGAGACAGCGTGTTCCGCTAGAATGAATCTACAATTAGGGCTATGTCCAGTAGTTTGTATAATAATCCCATACAACTCTGGGGGTTGTATCCAGGAGCGAATATAAAGGTTTCATATTACTATAAACTTTGTCTCCATAGTCCAGTAACATTTATAAGTCTTCTTGTACTACCAGAGTTGTTTCTAGTATCAAGAATATAAGTCCCGTGCATCTATGAGGGATGTGTCTTATAATGAGGCTATAAGGCTCATGTTATTTATAAGGGGTGTTCCCGGTAGTGAATATATAAGTCCCGTAGTACCACGGAAACATTATTTCGAAACTTCTCTCGAAGGCACCTGCATTATGTTTCCGCTGTAGTCATACGTTTCTGGACGTGAGAACCTTAAGCCTTGCGTCACGGTCCTAGAACCACGAGTCCTCGTGACCTACATACCGCAACAACAGCCTCTCTGCCACCCGCGTGGTCCATGGCTTAGGTTTGTCTAGTCATCGCAAGTTGAGAAACTGCACGTCCTCTCACCCCACCCTCGTTCACGTATTATACTTGTGTAACTCTGCTAGGAACACTTCTCTTAATTGAAGTTTGGAACAGTCCTAGGCTTACACTGATTAAATAACTCCTCTGCTTACACAGTTATGAACCCCATTTTGCTTAATTTGTTAGGATCGCTGCTCTGCCTACAAGGCTATGGAACCGACTCTGCGTACACAGTTAGTAACGCTTCTCTAGTTTCAGTTTGAAACAATCCTCTTCTTACGTTGCTAGGAATACTTATTTAATTACGGTTTGAAACAGTCTTCGGTCTACACTGATAAGATAAATCCTCTGCTTACAATTTTAGGGACATAACTATGCTTACACAGCTATGAGATCGACTCCACCTACACTGTTAATAACACTTTAACACTTATCTACAGTGGCGGCTTGTGTATAGGCACTGCGGAACTGCAGCACCCCCTATTTCCACTTGATATTATCGATAACATTTAATATAATGAGTCCTTTTTTCTTTAATTCTCTTTTTTATTTTTGTAGTACAATGTATATTCCTTAAGCTTAGTGTCAGTACTTCAGCAGCTATCCCCCAGTTTCTGAAAAAGATACAAAAATCTTTGTATGGAATTGTGAGCTTCACAGTGCCAGAAACGTGGTGTTTGACTATTGTGCGCATGCGCATATGAGAGGAAAGTGGGGAGAAAGGTGGGACTGCCAGGTAGAAAAAGCACTGTTGCTCTTGCAGTGCCGGCTCTGGTGTGATGGTAGAAGGAAGTCCTTTTTTCCTCAGCGTGTGTTGTGCTTAAAAACCGTGTATCATATTCTTGAATGTGATAAAGTGTAGAAGAGTGTAGAATTAGATTATTATTCTAGCTTCCAGCTATTCTATATGATTCAATTTTTTTTTCAGTTCTTTTATTCAACAGAAAACTTTAACCATGGCCTTGCATCCCCAATAAATAAGTTCTGTGATTACTGTAAGTGAACTTCAACAGCTTAAGTTTTCACAGCTATCTCTCCATGAGAAAGTTACAATTAAGAAAAGAGGTCGTTCAACACCTGATATTATAATATCTCAGCCAGGCAAAAGCAACAACAAGAAATATATTCCTATCTTTAATTCTGAATGGCTTTGCGGCTGTGAGGTAAAAAATGCACTATTTTGCTTCCCGTGTTAGCAGCACCCCAACTAATTTTAGCTACGAGCTGCCACTGCTTATCTACCTGTACTGTTAGAAACATTTATCTACTTATACTGTCAGGAACACTCCTTTATTTACACTTCTAGAAACATTTTTACACTCATAGTTATTGACATATTCCCCTAATTACACTGTTATAAATAATTTATTCTATTTTGCCATATCTTGTTAGCCCACCTCTATTACACTGTTAGTAAACATTCTTTGTTATACTGTTAGGAACCCTTCTTTTACACGGTTTGAAACACTTTTCTGTCCCATTATCATGCGCGATTATCTATTACAATGTTAGAAATTCTTCCCTGATAACACTGTTAGGAGAGTTTACTTATAGTATTGATAAGAGCCACCTGTTAATAAAAATATTTCAATTTTCAAAGTAGGTAAGCTATGTTTTCTCTTACTTATTGTAATGCATGTTTCACTATAATATTGTTATCTTGATCTTGTTGTGAATACTTCTTTATAATACATTTTATTTACCTCTTGTATTTAATAATGTTTCACTGTATGCGATGCTCTCTGGCTCTTGTTGTTAAGAATATTTTTATTGCGAACAGTGTTCATTGACGATTGGTGTTAGTCCATTTACTATTAGATAACTTACTGCACGACTGAGCGTTGGTTATGTTTACCCCTTTGTAATATTACTTCTAAGTGCCCCATGTTTTTCTAATATAGATCACGTGTGTATTTAAACGTGCAGTGTACAATTTTGTTCATATTACTTGAAATAGCTCTATTAATTTCTAGTAAAAACTTCAGGCTTGAAATTTTTCCATGTGCAGTCCACTACCTTGTATATGACCTCTATGATCTTAGGGCAAAGTATATGGCCCAATATTGGCGGGTTATTACCTGGCCGAGATTGGTTCCGTGTAGATTGTGGCATGTAAAATATCTATGGAACATATATGAGATGCAGTCTGATTTTCATATAAAGCACGTTAGTTAAGAACTGAAAACCTAAGTTGCCACAATGGCAGAGGAAAAAATTATAATAATTGTATCTACATTTTATAGTACGCTCAGTTTCTTATGTAGAGATAAATTATACAGTAATTCATAAATAAGATTTCGATTATTTTTTAATACAACTTATAGTAAATAAATACAATTCCAAATTTTAGTGAATTCCGATCGATGTTGATGGTTGGAATTGGGCATCATATAAAAATCAGGGTTTACCCTTCCGTCAAAATTTGTTAGCCCTACATGATATATATTATACGTATTTAAATTACAGTTGAATGAGCTTTATACAATTTACGTTCACTTGGCTGATGAATGACAAATAATATATACTGTAGTTATATATTTACAATATATCCTTTTACAGTATTGTAAATATTTTCTGTTACAAATTATAAAGCTCTGTCGTGGCATAATCCAGTACATTGATACACACGCTTTAAATTAACGGATTAATTCAAATCTCCTCACAACGGCCAACGAAGCTGTCTGCTTGCGTCTGGCTGTACAACGCGTGCGTTGTCGAATGCTTTGTGATGGCTGGGTTTGAGTTTTGACTGGCTCTCCCGCACCAAACATCTCGGGCAGAGCGGATGAAGTAAAGATGAATTAGTGTGGGTTCACACATTCACCGAAAAACTAGCTCAGAACAGAAACGTGGATACGTGATGAGCTCTGAGTCAATCACAAGATTTCCGCTTAATCGGTGGGAGCTGTTCTGCTAAATTTCAAATATCATCTACTTCGTCCGCTCTGCCTGAGATGTTTGGCACAGTAAAACCAATCAAATATCAGAACTAACCATCTAAAAACTATTGGAAGCGCTGACACTCTACTGCCAGAAGCTAGCAGACAGCTTCATTGACTGTTGTAAGGAGATTTGAAATAACCCGTTAATGTAAAGTGTGTGCATCGATGTAATGGATTGTGCCGCGACATAGCATTAAAATTTGAAAACATCCATCGGGAGAGTGATCTAAAATATATCTTTATCCACTATAAAATAAACTATGTTGGCGATCACCTGTTTTAAGTTACCGGTGGCGTTGCAATGCATCATGGGTCAACATACAGTATGTGAGTTACTGCACTACTCAATCAAATTTTGCTTTCTATTTTCGGTGATCGTGTGAATCAAGCCTTAAACTTAAGCACAGCTCACGCCGATGAGACGGAAATCTTATGATTGGCTTAGAGATCGTCCCTTGACCCCGTCTGTGCTGGTTTTTCGGTGAATGTGTGAATCCACAGTAAAATATTGATATTTTTGTCACACCCCTACTCCGGGTCACGAGGTATTTTAGTGTATAGTGATTGTGTTGCAATCTGGTTTCTGTTTCATTGTTACAAAACTAATACCTCTTATGCCACTATCGGCCTATTACTACCTGTTCGGGTATTATATAAAGTTAACATTAATGAATAAAATACAAAGAAGATAAACTTTAAAGGTAAGAATAAAAAACAAACAGACGTTCTCGTCACAAGCACACAAGACAAGGGCATACTGACTTATTTTTCCATACGCCCACCAGAATACAATCCCGGTCCACCCTCAAGAAATGAGATCTAGTATTTTAGATAGAAATGTGTTTAATTAAAATGTGACTTACAACGACACCAGCCAATAAAGTATTGTATTATGAACTGAATGGGGAGTTTTAGTTAAAATCTTATATACAACGTCTCTTATACATGAAGTATTTATTCATGGACGTGTTATGTTAGTTACATTTGTTTATAACGTCTCCTACACATGAAGAATTGAATCATGGACTGCTTGTGTTATGTTAGTTACATTTGTTAAAACGTCTCCTACACATGAAGAATTGAATCATTGACTGCTTGTGTTATGTTAGTTACATTTGTTTATAACGTCTCCTACACATGAATTATCGAATCATGGACTGCTTGTGTTGTGTTAGTTACAATCTTGTTTATGTCTTATAGCCATGGAATAGTGGGTCATGAATACCGTATGTTTTGCTAGATATAATATTGTGTATAACGACCCCTGTAAATGAAATATTTTAGACTGCAGATTATGTTATATTAGCTACAATCTTTTTTCTGTTTTGTTTCAGATATGAGCAAATGGTTACACCCCTTATTCTCCATGCTACCAACTACAGCCCACTCAATATTCCACTCCCACACGAGGACTTCTGGTATAATGATGAAGATCAAACTCAGCTCTGTTAGCCCTGAAGTAAGCTGTCCTTACAATTTTGAGAGAATTTGCTCAAGATAGCACTTCTAAACCGTCCAACGAATGGAGCATAAACAAACATTTGTGTTCACTTACCAAGATTGTGTGCAGAAAGAACCTTCTAAAATATTTTTTTGTATAGCCTGATAATGGATATAACAGAAGCCTTTAGAAATGAAGACATCTCAAAAACAGACTTCTTTGACTTCATCGTTGCCCCCGAATTAGGAGATAACCAGCCGTCTCTTAGTTTCAACAGAACCCTAAAATCTATGGGAATCTTTATTGAGAACGACGACGGGGTTAATTCAGGGAGCAGCCATGGGGACGTTAAGGAGACAAACAACAATAATCTGATGTTGACGTCATCCTCTGAGAGTGGAGTTGTGGACAGTCCCTTCTGGTCTTCCACAGTGTGTGATAAGGAGACCGTGAGACTGGAGACCGCCATCCTCGAGGACTTGAACAAGTACTGCTGGAACACTCCGTCAAGCAGTAACGTTGTATGCCACAAACCGGTCCTCAGCAGCGCCCCGAGCACTCCTGGTAGCAACAACAGCAACACAGATGGTGCGATATATACCCTTACTGTTCTCAACGGGGGAGAGAGTGGGGGGGCTTGGTATAGGGTTCCACCCCCTCAAACTAGCATAAAGGAAGAGCCCAATGACTGCCACCACCCTGCTACATTAGATTTAGACTCCATACTCAGTATCAACCAATCTGAAACCAATATCCAGTTTCAACCCGAAACACCTCATCCTATCCTCAAGTCCGACCAGAACTACACGTATGACGAGAGTGGCCATCTTGATGAGCCTACTTCTATTATGGACTCTTCCATGTTGAACAACTTTGTCAATAACAACAACGACTGGAAACTCAGTGACAATAACGACTCTCTCCTTAGGAGTGCTCTCCAAGGGAACGCCAGGTACAGTCTCAGCAAGACGGTGGAAGGTCATCCCGGGCTATCGTCTCCTCACCCTAGGCCCAAGACACCCGAAGACCCCTCGCCGGCTTATCTTCACCAAGGGGATAGGAAGATGTCTCTCGCGATGGAAGGAGGTGAGGTCATTATGTTCGACAACGTAGGGAGTGGGGACAGGGCTCTCGGTATGATGGACTCATCTACTCACAGCATGGACGATATACTCCTGTCTCATCTGGACACGATATCCTACCCGGAGGACTACGAGAAACTAAAAAGGATCGCGAACGAAGTCGCAGATTCTGTGAACCATTATGTGGGTAGTCCCACGCGACAAGGGTTGTACTTATCGTCGCCCGATAGTGTGTCTGTGTACAACCAGCATCTAGCCCTGCCGGTGAACAAGAAAAACAAGTCGGGGGGTGGAAAGAGCTGCAGCAGTATCCGTAAGGAACGATCTCTTCACTACTGCAGCATCTGCAGCAAAGGTTTCAAGGACAAGTACTCTGTCAATGTTCACATCAGGACACATACAGGAGAGAAACCGTTCGCGTGTTCCCTCTGTGGAAAATCCTTTCGACAGAAGGCTCACTTGGCTAAACATTACCAGACACATCTGGCACAGAAGAACGCTATCAATAAGCCTTCAAACAGCAAAGGAAAGAATTCTTGATCTGAAACATCTTATATATATAGATATAGCTTGTTGGTCGATCAATATAAATTAATAAAGTCAATTTTATAGTTTATCAGTTGAGAATACATAAATCAAATAATAACTGTTATTCTATTCTTCATAATGGTACAAACAATGCTACTGGGATCACCTAGCTCTCAAGGAAAAAGAATTTAAAACGTTTGAATTAATTAACTAGTTAAAAAAAATCAAGCCGAAGTCAAACATAGATTTATGATTGATTACACAGAGCTTAGACAAAGCAAAACATATACTTATAACGTCAATATTAGAGTTTAGTTTTACTTTCACACTTTACAAAACAGATATAACCTGTAATTATGGACTTACAGTTTTATATGATAGTCTTACGCTCACTCTTAACGTTACAGTTAACGTGTAGATTATTATTATTATTATTATACGCCACTCAAGCTCTGAACATATATAGTACACAAAATCAGTTAATCTATATTCCATAATGAAAGTCTCATATCGTAACCCTAGTGAGCAAAACTTATAGCTCAAGAAAGGTAAAATGTACAGCAGAAACAAATAAGTTATTATAAATAATTAAGTAAACACATTAATTTATGTTACTTTCATAATATTTTCAGTATGATAAAATGTAATGCAGATTATTATTTTTTAATTCTTATGATTTAGTGTTTGATGGAGTTATGAGGTTTGAAGAAGACAAATATCATATTATAATCAGAGATACAACTTACAAGTTTAGCTTTATTTAAATAAACCTCATACCTCCTTAGTTACTAAATGACAAGGTAGCAAACCTCTAGCTCTTTTATTTGAATATCATATCAGTAAAATCCTCGTAAATACAATTCATTTTAATTCTAGGCTATTTACTTAAATTAGTAACAGAACAAAACAAAAATATAACTACAAAAATATATAATAGAACATAGCAATATATTTCGTTTTATTTGCTATTACAGAAATTCAAAATAGCCTGTTCAAGGTCAAATAGGAATATCGTGATTTGTCTCTCACCATGGCTCAACACGGAAAACAAGTGCATTTAAAGGAATTACAACAGTTATAAGTTATTAGATATAATAGTCCGCAGTGAAGCTACAAGGATTGAATATAACAGTTTTTAAAGGATTTGTATTATTTTTTCAGTTTAGAGCTTTTCACAGCATATAAAGTGAAAATGTCTCCACTAGTTGGCAGTAAGATGTCAACATCGCATAAAAGTAGAGTAACGAGGTTTGCTTATTAGGATGAAGATAGTTTTTAAATAATCCTATAAGTAAAGAAGACCTGGTACTTGAAGAAGTGAACATAGCTTGTGATTGTGTTTAGCGAGGGAATGCGCTACACAGCTGAAAACCAAGACTGTCCAAGGTTGCATCAAGCCTTGACTACAACAGTATTAAATGATTTGTTCTTATTTTAAACGGAAATATATAATATAATGTTTATAAGTGAAACTAGACAAATTGAATAAAACATTTTTTTTAAATGTTACTCTAATAAATAATATAACATTAGATATTGTTTCGTTTACATATTAAAAATGAGGTTCGACTATGTGATCGCATTCCATAGAAAGTGAAGCCCAAATCACCGCTTAGAAGTGTGTGATTGGAATGTATATTTGTAGTCCTAGTGCCATACACACCTAATGTGTCTTACGTGATCACAAGATGCCCGCAGGTTCAGTTAGGATCAGGCTTGACTATAAACCACTTGGTCAGTGTTTCTTTAGTTATAATACAGAATTAAATAACGTTGATAACATATATCACAAAAATTAGAAATTCAAAAGATTATATATAAAATACCCATAGTATTCTATATTTATTTCCTTGGTAGTCACAAATCACACAGAAAAGGAAATCAGGACCCACCTTAAGTCAACAAATCTAAAAAAAAGATTGTAAAACAAATTATGAGGTTTAGAATGTTACTTACTAATTAAACGTAAATTTGTGATATTTTTCAACCATTAATCGAATAAATTAATGTTTGTCTTGTATACGAAATGATTAAATCAACTAAAATAATGTTTTTTATGGATAGTTTTAAATCCCTCCATCCCCTTCTAGCCTTAGAACCCCAGTGGTCCCTCAGGGCACTCCCATTTTGATGATCCTCCATCACAAAAACTTTTGGAAACACAGAGCTATAAAGTAAATAAATAAATGTCTGGATCTTAGTTCTTTGGAACGCTGTAGCCTACTTCCAACTATATAATATTATGTAACGCTCGTTCCTTTGAAAGAACAGAGATAAAATTTAATAGAACCTGCGAGTATTTTGTGTCTGTGCTGTAGAAGAATGGCTTCTATTTTTAAATTACTAATTTGGTACATATCACGGAATAACATAGTCCCGGTTATAAAGGACTCATCCTAGTAACTAGGCGCATCCAGGACGAAAATTACAAACTTCACTAAACATATGCATTTCTCTTCATCACAGGCCAATACAGGGATTCATTTTATAAAAATGTCCTTATCATCGATACTTGATTTTATATTTGTGTTCTATGACCTCTCAATTGGACCTACATCAAGATGTATAGTACGTTATAAGAGTATAATTATGTTAGCCTAGAAGTTGTATAGTATTCGTATTCTTAGCAAAGTATTCAACAGCTAATAAGTATTATATAATTTTTTGGAATGCTGTTGACTACTATCTTCCTAACGTTGATCATGAGAAAGTATTTAGTTTGCCAGTTTATTCGTTGTCATTCCTCACATGTGTCATGTAAGAGTTGTTCCTATGTTTTATACAAGCTGTGATTCACAAGTGGGCCTGTTCTTTGTATATATCCTAAACCAGAGGCTTTAATACGATCGCTTCTTTTTGCGCGTGAGCTAACAAAATGAGTTGCAAACATATTCGAGCTAAAACACTGTTTGGATTATTCTATCGGACATACTCATGAAGAGGGGTGGGGGTATGTCAGCAGCTTAATTACATACTAAAATAAATGTCAATAGCTTTAGAACTGATAAAATTAAACACTTTGATTAAGGAAATTAAGAACAATAATTCATTTACGTTTGACAGCTCATCTATTTGATAACTTAGAGCGAAAATGTAATAACCCAGTTGAATTTAAATGAAGCTATGTGAGGCTATAATCTATTTTCACCAAGTAAGATGTTTCCTTCGTCTACCCTGTAATCTAGCAAGCTTATCTTGCATTATTCTACTATGGTATATCTTACAAGATAGGGTCATGGTATAATCAGTCAAGGTTGGACTGCTACCTTTCAGGGTAAGCGGAATGCACATGAGGTTGTCTCAGAGTAGATAATATTTACCTTTGTATGTTCTTTGCGTTTTTTGGACATGATATTACCCAGAACAGGCCCAGAAAATTTAATACTCATAAAAACCAGGGGAAGATCTTTTTTCGTTTAATAATACACACTTTTATTATATATCTGGTTAAAAACATATTATTGTAATATAACTTATATTTAGCTTAATAACACGGGGAAAACTATGTTGAAACAATTTTATTACTTTTCAAACTAAGCTTAAGCTTTATAATGGACCTGTTTTCAATCCATAATTCAAAGCAAACTATGTTTAAACTTTATAGTACAGTCTAATCCTAGGGAGGATTGGCCCATGAGAAATCTCTTTGGTGGACCGGACTGTTTGTTTGTTTAAAATGATCCCCTTACCCACATATTAGCATATTTAATATCAAAATGACCAGCACAATGCAGAACATTTGACTGTGCCTTTACTGATTTAGCTATGGTTATAAGTATTTTTATTAAGTTAGATTTTATATCCTGTCAATGCTGTGATAAAACGGCTTTTTATAATTTATCGATGATACAAATTTACCAAATTTACAAAATCTAGGTTAGTCTTATAGTGAATTTTAAATTGCCAACCCTCCCATTTCTTAATATTTAAAATTAGATAGTTATATAATATGTTTCTATTCCTATTAATATTCCTATAAAGGGGAGCGAAAAAGTGATTGTGATCTAAGCTGATAATTTTCTCGACCAGGTGCAATCCAACTCTTTTCAAAAGTATGTTGAACTCCCATAAAACAGCCCAAACCCGGTTGATATTTCATAATATAGTCCAGGAGTCTCCAACTGTTGGCAGCATGCGGCCCACGATGTTGTTTTTCTTTTAGGTCCCCGAAGTTTCTAGGAAAACTAGTAAGATTGATGTTCAAGCCGAGAAACGGAACGTTTATTTGCGTGGGAAAAATCTATGAACGCTCCAACTGATGTTATTGTTTACTTTCTTCCTTACAGCTACTGTACTATATTGATGTATCAAAGATATAACATTTTAGTCAGAAAACTCGTTAAGTATGTAATTAAATATGTTTAAACTACCCCTTCTTATTTCATTCCCAATTTAATTAATAACTTGACAATGATTAGCCGATTATGATGCCGGTCCGCCACTATGAAACTTCAGAATATAATTTATAATATGTTTTAAATTTACTATAAAGTCCTAATTATATTGTAACTTCATCATATGGGCCAAATTATATTGAAGATTTTTAAATACAGTTCAAAATACGTTTTAGCTTTACTATAAAGTCAAAATTATATTGTAATTATATCATACAAGCCTAATTATCTTGGATATTAACAATTCACCCTAAAATGCCGTTGTAACTTTACTCCATAGTCCACATTATATTGTAACTACACCTTATAGGCCTAATTATGATGTAGCTTCATTCTACAGGCCAAATTATGTTGCCAACCAATTATTATGTTTTCTAATTTTAATAAACATTAATGTATTATTTTTATATTAAAGATTTATCATGTTTTTTAATATTATCATTTTATTAGAGTTAGATACAAATCACATGTGCTTAATTTGTCTATTGTAGTGTTTACATTTTATTACACTGTACTTTGACTGAAATCAATTGATTATAAATTTTTATTTTTGGTAATAAATTAAATACTTTTGTAAATTTTGTTTTAAAACTAAACCCTTGAATTAATATCAAGTAAATTAACTTGTTATTACGTGTAATGATACTGCAACACAAAGTAATCAAGTGTATTACATTTTGTGTTGACATTTAAACCAAAATCATGAAATTTATTTCAAACAATTTCTCCTTTCCAAACGAGAACACCAGAGTATTTTGATTTTGACAAATGTCCTTTTATGTTTTGAACAGAACTATCACAGTTTCTAATTAAGAAAATATACTGTTCCAGTTAAATTTAGTTAATAATTTGGTTATAGTAAGATTTTTAATCCTTCAGGAAGTGTGTTACCTTTATGTGAGGCGTCAATTATTTCAGGACAATGAATTCTTCATTTGAAGTTAATGCTAGACAAGAGCGTCCTTTGCCTTGATTGGAAGGGCTCCAGGAGCTGTTGAGAAAAGGGGCAGGGGGGTTCAACGGCAAGAGGGTGGATATTAAACACTGGATGTCTTTAGAAGCTATTTAAAGATTTTTTCTCTTTGATTAGCACTTTGTTAATGACTTTATCTACCATAAGTAGTAGTAAGAACAATACACAAATGACGGATTGGAAAAAACAAACTAGTTATTATTTAGAGGTGAGCACTGGAAAAAATATATAACTTTACTATAAGTATATGCCACACCATGAAAGCTCAATAGGTCACACCATGAAAGCTCTATAGACTTCACCAGGATAGCTTAACTGGCCAAACCAGTATATATCAATGTACCAAGCCTGGATAGATTATCGGACATAGTTTGCCCAAATATCTTGGGTTCTATTTCCCTTTTCAGGTTGTTATCTTTGAACGAAATGAAAGTAATCCTCTGGACTTCTACCAGGTAATAATAGTAATCTAATTTAATTGTAGGTGATCTGGTGGTCTAGGGGTAAGGTGTCAGACTTTTATGCTGGCGGCCGGGGTTCAATCCTCGGTCCCGGCAAAGATTTATCTGATTACCAAACCCTTCCTTCACCTCTGACAAGACATCTTGTGAATGTGAGGAATGCCAGGTCTCCACCGTGGTTCAGATTCCACGTTAAGCTGAAAGGTCCTTCATTTCATCTCACAATCACCCTACCATTTCACATTAGCGTAAGTGCGTATAACCCGAACGGGTAGTAAGACGCGGTGCTAATAATAATAATTTAATTGTATACTGCATGTATATATAAATCTTCTTTTATTATTATATATTAATGTGTTTGTTTGTCTATTTTTTATGGGCACTGCATAATATATGCCACACGAAGAGAGCTGACATTCTAAAATTGGTAGACCCTGTGCACAAACATGCGCACCTAAAAGCAGGAATTTTAATATTTGTATTACATTTTTTAATTAATTAAAAACCGGGTCGAAATATATACAAAATGAATAGTTTTTAATGTCCGTTTAAAACAAAGAAAAGCGTTGCCCAGAGTAACCACGCAATGGATTGTGTGGTTACTCTGGGCAACGCCGGGTATTTCTGCTAGTATTTTAATAAAATTCCACAATTTAGTAATTAAAAGTTTAATTTTGACATACAAACATTTTTGTAATCCCATATTTTGAATCTTTTTATTAGTGCTTATTTTTATCTACTCTAGAAAAGTTTATTTAAAATGTAATAAAAAAATCTTAGCGTGGTTTGAGTAAAATAATCGAATTTTTTTGAATTTCAAAATGTTATTTTTATAATACTTTGATTGTGTTGTTAGAATAATTAATGAGAAAAAATATGTAGAATCTTTACACAACCTGATCTAAGGGAAGGGCTGCCTGACCTAGTCTTAAGACAGATGTTAAGGCAAATTAAGCCCCGACAGGCCGAGCAAGCCGGTAGTGTAAAAATATATGAATTGAATTTTAAAAAAATTAACCCAGGCGTAGGCTGGAAACAATAATGAATGTAAAGAGAAAACATAGATTTAGTGCAATTAGCAGTGTTGATATCATTAGAGCTGCCAGTGTAAAGTGTCGGGTGGGATCGGAGGTAAGGTTAAGTGTCTCCTACTTTCAATGGCCAGTACAATACATAGTTAAGAAGGGGTTAACCTTTAACTGGACAACCTTATAAACAATTTTATTGATAGTATTTAATAGAGAGATATGTATATACACTATTCTTAGTATTATACACATATAAATATACTTATAAATATCTATTTATTTTAAATAAAATTTCATTTATATATAAGTATGTGTTTGTGTGTGTCAAAACTAAATGAGTATTACACTTTTGTGCAATTTTTTAAATATTCTGTTTGAGAGCCCATTTAACGACCTATTAACCGAGAAATTAGACACAAGATTAGCTACTCTCCAAATAGAAAACTCTTTAAAGATCGTTTTTCTACATAATTTATTGGAAAACAATGAAATCGGATGCACATTGATCTTTTTTTTTAGTTTTAAAATAATTAATTTCAAGTTTGTTGTATTTAAAAAAAAATTGTTAAATAATATCTTTATTTTAAATTCCAAATAATTTTTAAAAGTATAAATCAGACAACTGCACCCTGATGCGGTGTATATTTTGAGTTGTATTATTAACTACTTAAGTTAGCCGTAGGCTGAAACTGCCAATGAATAATAATGTTTTATTATATTTTAATGTAAAATTAGTTTATATATTTAGGAAAAAATAAATTGAAAAATTAATAATTTTCCGCTTATTACTAGGACGTAGACTATTGTATATTTTAATAAGCTAGATTGTAGCAATGAAAGTAAAACTGTTTTAAATTGCTAAATTTACGCAGTTCTTTGAGAAGAGTTTTCTATAAGAGCTTATATATGTATAACTATATTAAATATGCAAGCGTGGGTGTCTATAATTAGCTATAAATTAAGCGTATAACCCGAAAGGGTAGTCAAACATGATGCCAAAAGAACAAACTATAAATTAGATTTTTAAGAGTGGCTATGTTAAATTCTACAACAGCTCAATTGATACTAAATTGGATACTTACAGTAATGTTCAGTTAGTAAACCCTTTTTGGAAAATTTTACAATTTCAACGTAAAAATAATCACATACTTATTTAAATAAATGATACGACACATCCCAGATATACTTTTAAGCAAAATTGTTATAGCCATTGGTAAACTAATTTGAATTTTTACACCAAATAAAGGTATGTAGGTTTATTTGTCATGTCAAACATTCTCAAGATACCTCTTTGGAACCAAATCACTAGAGCCATTTGTGAAATAATTCAAGTTTTTTTTAACCCGTCATAAATACACTACCCTTCAATTAATTTTTGCCCAAAAATCGATTATACAAGTTGTTTGGGAATTCATAGCCTAAACTGCACAGATAGTTTGTTTAAACCAAAAGTAATACAAAATTCCTATACACGTACAGTACATCCGGAAAACTATGCTAATACCATTAAATTGTGTTCAATGTTTCGTCGTACAGCACCTGGAGAACAAATCTATCCAAGCTTGCCTGTACAACAGGTTGCTTATGAGCTAGGCGCATAGCACTACAAACCTCAACATCTTGGGAAACGGCAGCAGAATATACTATAAAATAATAGTTAACAACACACTAGTCAATCTAGAAATAGGAATACGTTCTGAGGTTCATAATTAATGACCCAACATCACAGAAATGTCTTGCCATTATTACATGTGCAGTGCCACGCACCTAATTCTTATGCAACTTGTTGTACACACAATTTGCCTGACAGCTTTGCTCTTCCGGCGCTCTACGCAGAAACTTTGAACACAATTTAATGGTAGTAACATAGTTTTCTGGATTTAAGTGTACAAAGAATTTTTTTAACTTTTGGGTCAAACAAGCTACATGTGCAATTTGGATTATGAGTTTCCGAAGATCCTCTATAGTGTTATTTGTCATATCAAACACATTCTAGATATGCATTTTAAACAAAATCATTAGAGCCATTTTCGAAAAAAATTGGAATTATTATTATTATTAGCACCACGTCTTACTACCCGTTCGGTTTATACGCACTTACGCTAACGTGAAATGGTAGGGTGATTGTGAGATGAAATGGAGGACTTACAGTTTAACGTGGAATCCGCACCACGATGGAGGCCTGGCATTCTTCACTTTCACAAGATGTCTTGTCAGAGGTGAAGGAAGGGTTTGGTAATCAGATAAATCTTTGCCGGGACCGAGGATTGAACCCCGGACCGCCAGCATAGAAGTCTGACACCTTACCCCTAGACCGCCAGGTCACCATTTGGAATTAAAACGCTCATAAGTAAAATACACTTAATTGAAGGATTAGGGTAAACATATATTGGTATAGCCCTATAATATCTAAATATCTAGTTTGAACAAAATCCATCAAAAAGTTTTGGATCCGTGGCTAGACAGAGATACATATAAACATGGATACACAGAAAATTATAAAATTCACTTTTTTTGGGTTCGTGTTAACATAAACCTAAAAAATTTATCACATATAGAGATCGATTTTTTAACGACCACAATACTTTCTCTTTATATGAGCCGACCGGGATTCAAACCCTAATCTTCCTGTTATTGGCAGTCTAGTCTAATACGAGAGTGACACCTTAGCTATGAGGCCACTGAAGCAGGTTATTTTTTAGCTGTTGTATGAGACTACCTAACAAATATAAATCATTGCATTTTTTTTCATGATTTTTCTTGTTGCTATAAAGAAATGCAAAAATACAACCCTTAACTCACAATCTCTACCCTCCCACCTAAATTAAATCAGGTCTGATTTCCATCCAAAGACAATTAGTCGAACAGGATGATAAAATATTCCCACCCAGATATCAATTTAGGGCAGAAACTCTGGAGGCTCAAAACAAGCCAGGACTGGGAGGACTCAAAATAAACAGAACCAAAGACTGGAAATTAAATTATTTTATTCATAATAAGACGTTTTGAAATATTTTCCAAAATATCTGTAATAAAACCATTTCATTGAAGTGGATATAACAACACATTAGTTGTATATAAGAAAGACACTCTAATTTACAATACAATGTAACAATCTATAGTATAGATAGAAACAGATTAAAAACTCACACACGTTATTTATTTCGATAATGCTCTTACAATGTCCGTGCTATCATAGCTCGAATGTATTTTTTGTGAATGAAGGAAATACAAACTTTTATACAATTGTAGATGAATATGTTACTCTCAAGATAGTAATTTGGTAATACAATAGTAGGCAATTACAGTAAAGTAAAGATAATACCTTATTAATACGATAGTAGGCGACTACGGTACAGTCAATAATTATAGTATATTAATAATACAATGGTAAGCGACTGCAGTACAGTCAAGATAGTGCCTAAATAATAAGATAGTAGGCAACTATGGCATAGTCATGATATTCCCTAGACAATACGATAACAGGTAGCTATGGAATAGTCAGAATATTACCTAGATAACTTGACGGTAGGCAACTATGGCATAATCAAGATAGTACCTTATAACATAACAGGTGACGACAGCCAGGTCAAATACTACCTTGATAATACAATAGCAGGTGACTATGGTACAGTAAAGATAGTACCTAAATAATAAGAGAATAGGCAACTATGGCATAGTCATGATAGTACCTAGATAATACGATAGCAGGTAGCTATGGTAGTCAAGATAGTATCTAGACTATACGATAGTAGGTTACTATTGCATAGTCAAGCTAATACTGAGATAATACGATAGCAGGCAACTAAGGTACAGTTAAGATAGTATCTAGATATACAATTTATTGCCCTGAGATGAGGGATGATAATCACTTACAATGCTTTAATGTAATACTGAGAGTATATAAATCGATTAGTTTGAGGGCCATTATAGGAAATATTAGTTTAGGCTGTGAGATATATTCAATTGCAATTAGAAACTATTTAGTTAAGGGCGTACACGTAATAAAATAATTATATACAATGATTTCAAAATAGACCTTAAACGTATATTTTACCATTCGTAAAAAAATATTCCTACAAGAGTATGTGCTAGATATTGTAGAAACGCTAGATAAACAAGAAATGTTTCTTAATCTTATGTACGATTAACATCAGTTCAACCAAATTGAACACACACATTTTACAATCAAAACTATCACAATTACAGTACATCTGTGCATCCAATGACGTAGCCAAAAGGTGGTGTCCAGGGAGTCTCCCCCCCCCCCCCCCCCCCNCCTCCCTCCTACCCCACATCACAAGCGTTAGCCCCTTCCATATACCACCAGCTTTAAACAGAAACGGTTACATAAGCCTGTTCTTATTTCATTTTGAAATTTTACTTATGTTATTTGCGTGCTTTAGTTTGAATAAATACTATTTTTTGCATATTTACACGGTATCTCGATTTGAAAATAGTCTATAACCACGGTATGCTTGTTTGAGTTAAGGGAAGCGTGGTCTAACACAATTTGATTGCGTACTTTCCTTGGTTGCAGAAGGGTAGGGGGGAGCTTTGTACAATAGGGATGGTTGTGCGGGAGGAACAATCAGGCCGATAGATGGGGAAGGAGGAACTTTCCTTTATACCCCCCTAATGCACCCCCGATATGAAATCCTAGTTACGCTACTGTGTGCACTCCATCATAATATAAAGCTGTTATACTATTTCTAGAACATTATGCTAATATCATTGTTGATGTTATTTTCAATCGGTTCCAATACCTCAATTGTTCCAAGAATTAGTTAATTTTATTGGGAAGTGAGTTAAGGGTGAAGTGTAGGTAAAGCGAGTCAAGGGTGCTGCATGGTATAGCAGTGAGACGATATGTAGAAATTAAGAAGCTTGTTGTACCTCTTGCTCAGGCAGCCTTGTATCTTTCCTCCGCACTCGCACCGGCCGCTATCACCCCTCCCTACTGCCTGGACCACTCGATCCATGTTATCTGAGCCGGCCGCTCTAACCCCTCCCTTCGCGGTCCATGTTTTCCGAGCCGTCCGTGACGCTCTTACCTCTGTAATCAACTCCCTTCTTCCTATTGGCTCGCTTGGCGGGCAATATCACTTTCGTTTTCCCGAGCCAATGGGAAGCTCCCTCTTCTCTGATTGGACAAGGCCAGGCAGCAACGGAGGGTATATAAGCCGATGAAATCTTGATTCAAGTTCAGTGGTGACCCACCCTGGGACACCGCCGTTTCACAAAGAGCCTAATAAATCGTCACTATTTTTGAAAAGAGCCTTTTT
>CABEEJ010000134.1:53037-114909 GCA_901482245.1 Timema douglasi
CCCCTTTTAGTCCTGAGGGCTATCACTTACACCCCTTTACCACCCCCGAACCCGCCTATGTTTTCTCCCCCATCTCCCTTCCTTACCCCCATCCACTCGACCCACGGGATCGACTCCTAGTCGCACGGAAACTACACTTCGACTAAGACAATCAACCCACTCCATGCGAAGCCCCAGTAAAGACGGATAACAAGCTCCCACATAATCTAAGAAGTTGTTTGATATTTTTAAATATAGTTTTTAACCAAATGTAGGCGAAAATTATCGGCAGGTTTCTGATGAGTAAATAAGTTTAAATTTCCTCTATCAATTAAAGTCATGTTAAAATAATATGAAATTGTTTTATAGGGTATTATGTAAGTTATTACGTTTTTAACTTTAGGCTTAAAATTTTAATTTGTAATTGATCAAAACATTTGTCTACATTCTAATAAAAAACAATATTAAAAAATATCAAATTACTTCATAAATAATCAGAGATTTCCAAACTTCTGCAACGGTTAGTGCTCTACTATGTAGAACCCCTAAGGTCAGTGTTTTAGCCATTTTAATACCAACATTTGTTTTGTTCAAAATAAATAAAATATTGTTCCAATAGAAACGTAAAGTCTAATTTTCTTCACATGGTGATATCAAACCGCTGTTGTTGAATATTTGCTATGAGTATAACGACATTAGATGACACACTTTTTAAATTAATAGAAAAAGTTGTCGTTAAATTACAGGACACTCTCGACAAATATTCAAGAGCTGTTGTGGTCACCATGGGTAGAAAATTACACTATATGTTTCTCTTGGAGAAATATATTATTTATTTTGGCCAAAAAGAGTTTGCTAAAGAATCTTAAAAAAAAACACTGCCCTTAACTCGCGTTCCCTATACTCCCACCTAAAGGATATATATTGGGGCAAGTAATGAGTGCGAGAGAAAAATTTCGAGTTTTTTTTTATCGTTCCAAAGGGAAGGCTTACTTCTAGCTCCAATTAATATCTCCCTGTTGGCTAGTGTTATAGTTTATTGTCACCTATTAATAATGGAACACAGTGCCATTTAGTTAAAGCCAAGGGCTCGCCTGAATTGCGCCAATCGACCTCGATAAGTACCTGACCGAACCCGAACTGCACCAACGGCACACTATAAAACCAACACAAAAAATAAAAGTGAGTTTATAAGTGTAGTTTAATAAGATATATGAAAACGAATTTAAGCTAAGCTTTTAGCAGAGATCAACAACATAAACAAGAAAAAAAGTCAATGAGCACTCAATATAATGGTAGGTTAGGTTAGTTTAATATAATATATGAAACAGAATTTCGGTTAAGCTTTTAGCATAGCTAAACAACATAAACAAGGAAAGTGAGTCAATGAGTGAATAGAATGGAAGGTTAGGTTAGGTTAGGTTGGGTTAGTTTAATATAGTGTATGAAAACGAATTGCAGTTAAGCTTTTAGCAGCCAGTAGGCCTACTATGAGTTTCAGTTCATTCAATGAGTTTGTCTATTTTGGACCACCTTTTCCACCTGAACTGAACTGGTGCAATTCGGGTTCGCCCCCTCTTATACCTGAGCTGTACTGAGCGAAATTTGGGTCAGGGATCACTGAACTCTTTTACAACCCTTACTGATGGCCAACTTTGTGGTGCAATTTGGCTATGCCCATGGCCAAGATCAATTAACTATTACTAAATTAATTAAACAGACTGAGGAAAGTGGAACCTAATCAACACGGAGACTCTATTTTGTGATAAGACACACCTTAGAGCAGTCAGACGAAATCAAACTTCAAAGTAAGAAGGTTGTTATAGAACTATAGATAGTCTGGAAATGGTTTTATTCATTCTTTAATAAAGTAAACATTATTTTAGAAACAACGCTGGCACTTAATGGCTTGTGGAGCAGGATAAACCAGATGTAGAAAGTGAATTAACTGTGAAACAAGATGTATTGTATGGAGAACGTGATTTAACTGAGAGCTAAGATAGGGTTGATGGAGATAGTTATTGTCAAATAGGCTTGGATATGCCAAAATAAGCTAGATGTATAAATTGAATTATCTTGTGCTAGGATAATGGATGATTAAGATGAAGGATCAGCATATCAAAATACCTTAGGTAAAGAAAGTAAGCTATCTGGGAGCTGAAATACGTTGGACGGAGAAAGTGAATTATCTAAGGTTTAAAATAAATTCAAGGGTAAAAATGAATTATGGGCTGAAATATTATGAATGTACAAAATTGACTTTTGGATTAAGATATATTTGATGAAAAAATCGAATTAGTTGTGGGCTGGAACCCGTTAGATGGAGAAAGTGAATGACTATAGGTACAAAATACTTTGGGTAAAGAAAGTAAGTTATCTGGGACTTGAGATAAGTTGGATGGAGAAAGTGAATGACCAAAGGGACACAATACGCTGGGTAAAGAAAGTAAGTTATCTGGGACTTGGGATACGTTGGATGGAGAAAGTGGATGACCAAAGGGACTAAATAAGTTGGGTAAATAAAGTAAGTTATCTGGGACTTGAGATGAGTTGGATGGAGAAAGTGTATGACCAAAGGGACAAAATACGTTGGGTAAAGAAAGTAAGTTATCTGGGACTTGAGATACGTTGGATGGAGAAAGTGAATGACCAAAGGGACCAAATACGCTGGGTAAAGAAAGTAAGTTATCTGGGACTTGGGATACGTTGGATCTTGGGATCTATCTAACAGAAATCTAAGCACAGGTTGGATCAATCAGGCAGTATACTGCACTGTGTTGACCTAGCTAACAGAAATCTAAGCACAGGTTGGGTCAATCAGGCAGTATACTGCACTGTGCTAACCTCGCTAACAGAAATCTAAGCACAGGTTGGATCAATCAGGCAGTATACTGCACTGTGCTAACCTAGCTAACAGAAATCTAAGCACAGGTTGGATCAATCAGGCAGTATACTGCACTGTGCTAACCTAGCTAACAGAAATCTAAGAACAGGTTGGATCAATCAGGCAGTATTCTACACTGTGTTGACCTAAAGTCGATTCACCCCTGGAATGGTGATGACAGCTAGGAAATCTACCAGATCTATTCTCATGTATCCATTCGCCAAGCCATATGAGCTGCCAGACTATATGTTGAGTTGTTCTTACTTTTGACAGTCAGAACTTTCACATCATACAAGTTGTTTTAACTATGTTTTTATTATAACAGTTTTTACATAATTGAAACAGAAACATATTAAAATAACCGTTTGGATGTTTCTTTTTTGTGAAAGTGGCATCACTTAAACATACTTTACAAACAAGAGCTTCTAAAAGGCTGCGTTCTCTTAACAAATTAAGATGGCAAACCAGATAAAACAAAGGCCATTGATAAAGTTTTAGGTTGTATTTAGTTGTGTTTATATGCATCTGTTTACAAAATAAAAACTTTTATTTTGAAACAAATATTTTGTATGGCTCTTTCTCTAAGTTATAAAAACTCATTTTATTAATTTTGATAGACAGTTATAAGAAGACACAAGTGTGAATAAAATACTGTACTTTATAACTGCTTATGTCATGCAACATAATATATCTTATTGCCACAATTACGAAACAAAAATTATAATAGTATTATAGATATATTTTGTTATTTCAATAAGCCAACTGTACAGTAATCCTTTATGAATTATTATTAGATGCGTTTATTAACCATTTTTATTGATAATAGAGTATTACCAAGAGAATAATAAATTTACACTTCGGTTTCGGGTGACCTTCAACCAGTTTTCGCAATAAAAATCTGTTGCTAGCTGTCAGTTATCACCACTTCAGTGGCAAATCGACTCATGCTCGCGCGGATCTTAAAATCAGGTTGGAACCAATCGTTGCAAAAACTCTTCGATGCATTACATTCTACCAAGTGTATAAGAATAAACAGTGGACAGTTTAGTTCACAAGCTACACGTTTTATTTAGAAAGTATTGCTTTATTTATTTCGTTATGCTCTAACATTCGGGAAGATAAATATTTGTGCTTTTCAAAGTCTAGTTGCATTGGTCTACTTTGATTGGCAATCTTTTATTGATATGGAGTACTTATAATAATAGGCATCTTCCTTCAACGCAATATTAGTAGTTTAGAACAATTGCAATATATTAGACTATACTTTAATTATTAAATATTATAATGTATCATACTTAAGGTTCACATTTAGCGAGAATAATATCAGGGTTATACATAATAGATTATGAATGATTGTTGTTGCAGTTACACAGCAATTATTTCATTTTATCCATTTACACAGTTTATAATCTTCAAAAATACACAAATAGCAATATGCTACCTTATTTTTTTTAATAAATGCATTTTAAATCTATTTTAAAAATATGTTTAAAGTACAATTCAATATTTAAAAATAAAGATTGACGACATTTTTATTAAATGGCCGTCTGTGAATCGGCTTCTAAGATCTTACATGTATGTTGGTCCTTATTTTGCCTTGTAAAATGTTTATTGAAAATGTGTGCCCTGCTAAAAATATACTGCTCAACATACTACTAGACAACAACAGGATTTCGGAATAAGATAGCCAAAGTTATTATATTTGTTTTAGTGAGGATTTACTAGAATCTAGATATTAAATTCTGAAAATTGATAAATGACATTTGGACGGGGGAATAGAATTCGGAACCTTTGGCATAGTAGAGCATTGGCGTACTAAACCAAAGGTCCCGGGTTCGATTCCCGTGTCTAGATGTCCATTTTCAGAAAACAACAGGATTGCATAGCCGCTAATACACACACACACACACACACACACACACATATTAAGTAATGTTCATTCATATATATTAAGTAATATTCATTCAAATAAGAATTAAAATATGGTCAGCAGTAACGGACATGATTGAATAGGAATTAACATTATTTATAATATTAATGGACAGAATTAAATGAAAATTAATGCTAAATGTAACAGTCATGGTCAGTATTAAACAGAAACTCATATCATAAACAATCCCTTTCAAGTGTAACAAGCAGACATTTTTGAATAAGAGGAATTAACGGAAACGGTCAGTACCTACCAAACGATAAATGGACATTAAGAGGGACAAGCAGTAAGGCACAGTAATTAAAAATAGCACACAAGAATAAGTAGGCGAGAACAGTAATTTCAAAGTAACTTATAGGAACAATCAATAATGAACTGAAATTTAATAATATAAACACCTACGCACCAATGAATATTAGATTTAAGAGTAACAAAAAAAAAGTAGAAATGAATGGTAGATATTATGCTATGCACCCGTAGCAGAAAGAATAGACTGGCTGCCTATGACGTGGAGAACAGGGTTCGATGCCCAGTCAGGTGCACTTAAGGTGGTTTTCCTAAATCTGTTTTCACTCTCCCAATAGGCAAATATGGGTGCACCTCCTCTAAATTTAAACTCACTTATGATATCCCTAACACATTAAAGTAATTAATGAATAGGCGTATGACCTGAACGGGTAGTAAGACGTGGTTCTAAAAAAACTATTTGACAGAAACCTCAAGGAACGTACACTAAATATAATTGATACATGTACCATGGACAAGAAGGAATTAATTATTAAATTTAATATCATTTAACACAAGAGGAACAAGTAGGAACTAACAATAGCTCAAATAGTGTGTAACAGGAGGAACAAAACGGAATAAAATGTAGTTCTAACAGTAGCCGGTAGAGAGGAGGATTTAACTATAAGTTTTAAATAGGAATGAGGAAGATGTATCAATATTTTACTAATACATATTGATATTTTCTTTATGCAAGCAAAATTTGTTTTCGGCACCTTTACTCATAAGACTACTTACACCCCGGTATCAAATAGTTAGTGAAAAAACAATTATTTTTTTATAGTTTATGTGTTTGGCTTAGAAATGTAATAGTTAAAGTCCACACACTTATATTATAGCATGATTAAACGTGTCTGAAACTTAATTCAGAAATGAGCTCGATACGATCAAATCTAGAAACTATATTACAATATTGTGATTACATTACTATTTTTCTTTATTTATTATATAGGACTGAAAAATTATAGCTTAATGAAAAAGTTTTATTTATATTTCTCTAAAAAACTACAAACATACTAAGGATATTAAAACCAACATCTCAACATTTTTGTAACTATAAATCACTAAAAATAAATAATATTTCAATAAAATGCTCTGCTTATTCTTTCTATACCAATAACTAATGTAGGCCTATTTGATAATTTTATATCGATATCACATTCCTAGTTTTAAGGTAATAGCTAGGATAGAGGGCTAGCAAACTTTGGTGGGAGACACGTGATAATTAGTTGACTAAAAGTCTAACATGTTTATAGGACTGCACATGGGTGACATTTTTTTTAGCACCGCGTCTTACTACCCGTTCAGGCTATACGCATATTAACTCACTAAGCCAATGTGTTTGGGATGAGGAAGGTCGAATTTAGAGTAAGTGTACCTGTATTTGAGTGGGGGAAAGCGGGTGTGAAAACTATTGAGGAAAAAACACCCTCAGTACTCCCAACAGGGATTTGAACCCTGATCTCCCAGTAATTGTCAATTCAGTTTATTGCGAGAGTGACACCCTTATTCCATTCGACCACTGAAGTGGGTCGTAATATTTTATGGTATCAATTGATAAACAACGAGAGCCACTTTAGCCACTATGGTGTTTGGCTACATTTTGCAAGTACACCCAACCCAAACCAAGAAATCAATTTTATATTTTAATTAATGTCTTTATAATGGTTTTATTCCTTGGTTGACAAACATTTACCATTCTTCATCATTAATTTTCAGATCAATAAATACTTTCCTTTTTTTTTAGATTTACAAAGACAGTTGAATACATTTTGTGAAAATGTTTCATTTTATTTCTAAATATTATTTTTAGCGCCTAGTTTCACTACCCGTTGAGACTATATGTATAATTTAATAGAAAGTGTTAAAGTGGATGAATTACAGGCGTCTGGTGACACTTTCAAAATGGTCACACTTTTTAGCGACAATTTGTCATTACTGATAGTAGTTTCCTGTTTAATACTGTTAGTTAATGTTTTTGACTGATTAAGAACCAACAGTAATTTCAAGAAGGGCAGGGAGAAACTATAGATAATATAACTACCGTTGTATGGGTTTAACTTTAGTAACCACTTTAACCTTGCAGTTGTGAGATTTAACTCTTGTATTACTCCGTTGTAGCCTGAACCTTGCAACTGTGAGATTCAACTCTTGCATCAATACGTTGTAGCTTGAACTTTGCAACTGTGAGATTCAACTCTTGCATCAATACGTTGTTGCTTGAACTTTGCAGCTGTGATATTCAACTCTAGCAGCACTCCGTTGTAGCTTGAACTTTGCAGATGTGAGCTTCAACTCTTGCATCAATACGTTGTTGCTTGAACTTTGCAGCTGTGATATTCAACTCTAGCAGCACTCCGTTGTAGCTTGAACTTTGCAGATGTGAGCTTCAACTCTTGCATCAATCCGTTGTAGCTTGAACTTTGCAGATGTGAGCTTCAACTCTTGCATCAATCCGTTGTAGCTTGAACTTTGTAAATGTGAGCTTCAACTCTTGCATCAATCCGTTGTAGCTTGAACTTTGCAACTGTGAGATTCAAATCTTGCATCAATCCGTTGTAGCTTGAACTTTGCAACTGTGAGATTCAACTCTTGCATCAATCCGTTGTAGCTTGAAGTTTGCAACTGTGAGATTCAACTCTTGCATCAATACGTTGTTGCTTGAAATTGGCAGATGTGAGATTTAACTCTAGCAGCACTCCGTTGTAGCTTGAACTTTGCAGGTGTGAGCTTCAACTCTTGCATCAATACGTTGTTGCTTGAAATTGGCAGATGTGAGATTTAACTCTTGCAATACTATGATGAACTAGAGGGAGCTACTGTAGCTTGAACTTCACAGCTCTGAGCTATAACCAGGAGCGCCTTAAGGACTGGGAAAACCGGGAGGGGGGGGGGGGGGGGCTTTNTTTAGGCCAGCTCGAGGGGGGCTGCCAAGCAGGGCACCAAACTAACCTAACGTAACCTGGGCGTAATTGTGGAGTTGCTAAGCATAACAATTTCAAATTTTGATACTAACAGGAAATTTGACATATTGGTATATTTTATTGTGGTGGATAAAATAGTATTTAGTGCAACTCAAAGTTATTTTACATCCATCATCTTGGAAAATGGCACCCCAAAATTGTTTTTTTACAATCATCCCATAAAACGTTCATTATATCAAAATGTTTATCATAGTAAAAAATGAATAGGAGAACATTGTTTACAAAACATGTAGGCCTACTTAAAATTTTCTTTGTAATTTTTATTTTGTTCGTACAATAGCGGAGTGAAACGTTTGTAGTATGATTGCCATTTGTGGAGTTTTCCTCCAGATTACCTTCCTATCACGCCCAGGTTTCGTGAGATTTGGACTTGTTGGATTTGGGGATTATTTTTATATTTCTTCTTGTTATCCCCCTATTATAAAAAGAGAGTGCCAAAAAGCAATCCCGCCCGGGAGCAAAATCTACCTTGGGCCGCCCCTGGGTCTAACTCTTGTTGTAGCTTCGTAGTAACTCAAACATGGCACTATTTCCTTCCTCGAGGTTACAAGCAATACAATGATGCTGTCAGTAATACAAATTGAAACAAAACTCTTGATGAGTATATAAAATTTCTAACACTCGACAGGAAAAATAAAATCGCAGAGTTACACTCGAGCTTCCGGTTTATAAATTCAAAGTTAAAGATATAGTTTATGTCTGAATGGACATTGTTGCGTTAATATTTGTATAGATGAAGGTCACCAGGGTCTTCTATACCTCATCCTCAATGGAACGAACGGGGATATGTTGTTTCTGGGCCACTGCATTCAGCACGTACATTAGTTGGTCGATCTTCTTGTCCATCATGCATAGCTATAAACATAATAATATAACCAAATAAATAATGAAAAGTAAACACTCACGCTAGAAGACCCTATGTATGGCTTAAAAGTAGAAAAATTATAAAATTAACAAGCGGTATTAAACTATACGCTTACTTTTAGGTCAATGAGCCAATTGTGTGTGATAAGCTTACAAACACAATTACATAATATATTTCGTTGAAACCTCTAAAACAAAATGTGATCCATACGATATTATAGAACTTAATAATATTAAAAATTGTAATATTATATAATTAGTCTTGAAGGCTATGCAAATGGTTTTATGACAAGCCCACTATTTATTTTGAATGCGGTTTCAAACTTCCCCATAAATTTGATTACAATTATGTTTAGTTCAACGAAATTTCCTATATAAATGGTTTTAAAATTATAAACTTCATTGCGTTTTAAAGATTGAGGCATGGTAAACCTTTTAGTCTTAGTGATGGCCTAACTGCAACAATAACAACAAAAACAAATTCAAAATATGCGTGATACTTTTGTTTAGTTCATTACAAGCTTAACTTATTAAAAGTGTTATATTGAACTCCACATTTGTCTGAACAATAATTTTGGTTGGGATTACCTTGAGCTCTTTGTCTACCATCTTGTTGAACAAATGTAACGGCGCACATTTACCTCAGCTCTACTATCAAGCTCAAAATCAAATAAATTATCTTATATTATTACTTTATGAATCTATCTTTTTCAAATTAAAATGTATACAGGCCCACACTTTAATTATAGTATCAACATAAAAGCAACAATTATGTTTTCACTATCACTCAATCTCACCCTACTGGCTTCAATGAGATTGGTACATAATACTACAAAGTGATAACATTTTCTATATTTTAATATATATTATTTCAATAGCCGTATACACTTTTCTTCTTTAATATCTATTGCGCAATGTTCACATACATTCTTCCCTAGACACATACTGACTATCGGACATGTAAGTGTTGTATTTTAGATTACACCTGTACCTCCCTCCTAGCTCGATACTTCATGACCTCTAAAGGGTCAATTCATCAGAAGCACCAGCTTTCAGTAATATATTTATTGGAAGTTTTTATACAGTATTCTTATAAATATTCAATATTTTAAGATACTTTATTCTTAATTACCATATGAACAAGACTCAATACCTTTCTTAAAACTAATCACGAACATATAAAGGATTTTCGGAAATTTCTTTGTGTTGCCTTTAGTGCATAGTTTCACTGAGAGTGAAGACTTAGGGCCAGTTTCATAGTCAAATTTAGTGCGCCTCAAGTGCGGCGCTACACTAAGTACATGACGACACCTACCTAAACCAGAATGGAATGGGCCGCTCTCGCATAGGAAACTGGCCCATTCCATTCTGGTTTAGGTAGGTGTCGTCATGAACTTAGTGTAGCGCCGCACTTGAGGCGTACTAAATTTGACTATGAAACTGGCCCTTAATCACCCAGCATAGGACTAATCCTGGAAGGATCAGTGATAGAATATTGTCACGCAAGGCCAAAAGTCCCGTGTTCAATTCCACTGTCCAGGTAGTATTTAAAAAAAATTACGAATAAGAATAAGTATAAAAAATAAATGTTGCCCAAAATTTTAAACTTGGTTTGGAGGTGGGACTTTACATTTGATATAATATGGAATTTTATATGAAATATAGTATTAAAAATCAATCCCAAACTAACAAACGGTGACATATTAACACTATATTGGAGGGTTTTTAAAGTCAAATTTCGCTGTCGCTGTGGAACACCCTACGAAAAATCTAGAGCACGTGGTGTGGATTTTAAAAAAAGCCGTTTATGTTTTTTCCACCAAATGACTCAGTTCAAGTCGATAGAAATATATTCAAATGTGTTCAGAAACCTCAGAAAGGCGTCTATGACTACTTCCAAAGTTTTCAAATTCTTATTCGTGGACTTTATTTTCTGAAGAACGGGAAGCTGATTGCATTTAGTCTAATTTGAGACATTATACAAAGCATTGTACATCTTAAACAGTTAGTCTATATTCTAGCAATGAATCAGCATGTAGTATATTAATGTTAGAAGAAGGAAGGGTATTTATCCGAATAGTGTTAGGTATATTTTAGCAGTGGACTATTATGGATTATATTTGGTGTTAGAAAAAGGTCACTCTTTTTGTCAGATTTTATAAATTAATCAATTGTGAATGATAAAAATTATACACATTAGCATTAAAGTAAGCAGCATCGACGATAGCCAAGAAAACATATTCCTCTCGACCAATGCAAATTTCCAAAAATGGTAACTTGAGTTATTTTTATTAGACTAAATAATATTTTGCTCTCTGTATTCGCCTATTACATTTGCAATAGTTAAGTTACAATAAGCTTCGAACTTTCATAAATCCATCACATAAATGATTAACTTAAACATACATTATTTATAAGTAAGTTAGAAGATATTTTTAATATTATTAATTTATTTGTTTAAAACAAAGATTATTTGTCAAGTCCTCTAATTTACTAGAACATACGTGATAATAGAGGGGTGTTGAATATGAGTATACTCATATATTTATTTTAAATATTCCCTAAATATTCCCTGCTAAAGTAGTTCTGACATCTAATCGGAGATGCAATTCTTTGTCCAATAGTTAGTAATGTTAATATTCAAGCATGTAATTTTTATTTGAAAATTAAAGGCTCCCAAAAATGTAAAGTATTTGTCTTTGCATTGGAATAAAATACTATTTTAAAATAAGTACGATGGCCTTTTATTTCTTTGGCAGTGTGTAGTATTATAGTCACCTGCTGTTCCACCCTGTACAGTCTGGCTCCTATTGTCATTGGCTTTACGTTCCCTGAGCGGTCGGTACCTGTCAGGTAGCTGCCGGGCTTACCAAGAGTCTGGTCCAACCTTCGCTGTAGCTCCTGGAACACAAGGGGAAAGATACGGTAAAGCCACTATAGCGTGAAGGGAGAGGCTCACTAGAACTACTATAACATGAGGCGAGAGGCTCACTAGAGATCTCTTTAAGGTAATAGACCGAAGAAAAGAGTCAGCTGACCCACTTATTAATACTACACGACAGAAATTAAATAAAAACTTAGCTCAACACCATTTACCTTAGTATAATTTAGAGCAACCTTAGTATAATGATTACTCCCACCATGCGAGAGTTTTTAAGATTTTTAATTTGGGTGGAGGTGAGATTTTACATTTGATATGATATAGGATTTTTAGATAAAATATAGTATTAAAAATCAGTTACAAACTGACAAACGGTGACATATTAACACTCTAGTGAAGGTTCTTTTTAAGTCAAATTTTGCTTTCGTTGTTAAACACCCTCCGAAAAAACTAGAGCTCATGGTGTGGATTCTTTTTAAAATTTCCAATTATGTTTTTTCCATCCAATGACGTGTTTCAGGTCAATAGAAATATATTAATCTGTGTTCAGACTGCTCAGAAAAGAGTCTATGATTACTTCATAAGTTTCCAAATTTTTATTCGTTGACTTTATTTTCTGAAGAACAGGCAGCTCATTGTATTTAGTCGAATTTGAGACCATCTTATAAGATTAATGTTAGAAGGAGTTACTACAAGTGGTGGTCAACACTTCAATAGTTGGGCCCAATCTATTGATCAAAGAGTTTAGGGATTCAAGAACGATAAAAACGAGCATGGTAACAAAAAGGATAGAACCTTTGAACCATTTAGTGACTGTAAATATTCTGATGCTCTTTCCCTTGAAGCTAATTACAAACCAATCCATCCTAAAACATCCAACAAAATTAAGTGCTGCAGATACCATTCTGAATTTTTTCTGTCGTGGGTCTGTGATAGGCAGCCTCAGTCAAACCTTTTGTCAATGACAAGGGGGATATAAGCATGTCGTAGGTGAGGAAGAATTAATATAGGACTCAAGGATGAGTTTTATAACCAGATTATTAACAGTAGTCCTTCTCCCTAATCTAGGGAATTAGTGATGTTGAAAGCCGACGGTACGTTAGACTCAGCCCGATAAGGCCCTACCAGACACCGGATCGATAGCCTACACAGGGTTGTTTTGGAAGAACTTTTAGAAATCCTTCAGGCACACATTAGTTAAAGGCCTAAAGTAATGTAAGATCTATTGCGACATCGCAAGTCTTGAAAAATTCAGAATGGTGACCAGAATGAAAGTCTGAGAAATAGGTGCATTATTGTCTTGGCCACTGTAGTATTTTTCACACTTAGTCTAGTTGCTAGTATGCCTTGAAACATTTCTTTCTGAATACTAGAACAGCCCTGAAACCATAGATTCCATATCCCACATATGGCTTATTTATAAAGCTGTAGCTCTTCTCTTGCACTGTTGTTTCCAATGCCTGAAATACTGATGAAAACCTAGTTTACATACCCAAACTCGAGATAGTTTCAACTGAGTATCTTGACGTATTCGTTAATCGTATTAGTAACATTAATATTTTTTATAATTTCATAGAGTTTAACAACCACAAACTGATTAGGTCGAAATCTTATTTCTATGTTCCTATGAAACTGGAAATCTTTAAAACTTACATAAATAACTTGTTACATATATTGATGTACCCTGAGCTATACCGACTGTACAATTATATTTCTTAACTTTTCCCAGATTATTATGTTGGCTTACCCTTGACTATACTTCTCAATTAGAGCTCTCACCATATAAATAATATCGTAGGGATGTACCCTTTAGTATATACCATTCAATTACATATTTCACTTTATCCAAAATATCATAATATTTTAACTTTAGGTGTACCTCTTACTTACATCTCTAAACTTTATTCGGGCTCTCAAAATGATTTACCATTGGAATGAATTTCTCACCTTCATCTGAATTATTATGTTGATTTCACACTGTTTTACCATTCAACTACACCTCATGCTTTCATCTGAACAATCATGTTTATGTGCACCTGATTATATCTCTCGATCAGATATATCACTTATATCTGGACAACAATATTTTGTAAACCTGACTATACCCCTATATCTCATATCTTTATTCTGACTATAATGTTTATGTACTCCTGGCTATACGGCTTGATCCCATTTCTCACCTTTATCCGGACCATCATGTTGAGATGCCCCTGGCTATACTGCTCAATCACATCTCTCACATCATATGGTTTACGGGCTTGTTGAAACTTCCGTCTAGCTACGAAATATTTTATTTTTCTGATAGCTCGAATGGCGTTTCTATGGGCTTCAGTTAATCTGTGAAGGTGATGAAACATACGTTTTAAGGCCAACAAATAAATCTACAAATAGGATACATAAGTTTAACACAAGTTGGTTAGCATTTGGGCAAGACTGGTGACTATTACATTGTCTGCTTCAACACCAAAATATAAATTTTAGTATATCTATAGCTTAAAGAACAATTGATAATACTTGTTAAATTTTGAAGAAACAATCAATATAATTTAAATAAAAATATAATGAAAATATAAAATAGTTCAAAAGAAAAACTATCCCTAAGTATTTAGCAATAAATTACAATGGAATACTTATTGTTAAAATTAGAAACGTACGTGGTGACTCTCTGAGGTTCATCCATGTCTATATCTGCGTCATCACTTGCTGCCTCCGTGACACTGCTGGTCTGACTAGTAAATATGGAACTTCTACCTTCCCTTCTGACACGGTTAGGAGTACCTGGTACAAAACAAACACTAGCTCCATTACACTGATAAGCTGATTGTTAAATATGGAGCATTTAGCTTATTTGTAATTTATAAACAAAGCTCTAAATAGCTAGTACTGACCTGCTTTGTCTTTTATCAACTCAAGCAGCAAAGCTCTAAGAAGATAGTACAGTCCTTTTTGGTATTTACTAACCCAAGCAACAAAGCTATATAAAGATAGTACTGACGTGATTTAGCTTTTATCAATTCAAGAAAAAAAGCTCTACAAATAGGGCACTGTCATTTTTGGCTTTTTATCAACATGAACTCTGAGAATAGGTGGTTGATGGGGCTCTGGTGAAACTGTAATGGGCCTAGCAAACCATTAGCGAATAGTAAAAATTATTTAAATAGAAGAACAAGCCTCAAAAAGGATTTAACTATAGGATATGGACCCGGAAAAGAAAAAGGACTGAGAATAGGAACAATGAATGTACGCACATTGACGGGGAAAGTGGAAGAGATTGTGGACCTCATGGAAAGGAAGAAACTGGAGCTACTCGGACTGTCATAGGCTAGATGGAGAGGAGAAGGAATTATGGATCTTAGGAAAGGACTCATGGTGTACTGGATTGGAAATTCAGAAGGAAGAAGGAATTGAGTGGGAGTGGGGTGAGACGAGTGATAAGAGAAGAAGTAAAGGGGATCATTGATACGATATTAAGGTTGAAAATAGTAGCGAAGGGCGTGAGCATGGAAATCGTGCAGGTGTAGCTCTAAGGCAGTGATGGGAAAACTTTTCGGGGAATGGGCTAAGACAAAAAAGAAAAATGTTAGGTGGGCCAACACAGCTTACTAAAATGATACAGTGATACATTTTACAAAACGATTGTATAATTAAGTCCTATTAATTATTAAAATGGGTTTGTATCTTAATGATATCTAATTTTAATACAATGTGATTTGTCTATATTATTTAACAAATACTTAAATTAGACATATTCTTAACACTACTTGAATGAAGGAGTGTGTGATGAGTGTAAATGTGACTGTTCTTATAAAAGTTGTTCATTGTCTGGTTCCAACTGGAACGAGGTGACTCAGAAGTGATTCTAAGTAACCATCCGTCAGTCTGTTTCTAAAGGGCCCTACACACGGTTAGTTCAGACTGATAAGTCAAACTTCCGTGTGTATGCAAGGACTGACAGTCTGATGACTTTCCATCAAACCGGACTGTAGACTGCCCGTCCATCTATCCGAACTGACCGTGTGTGGGGAGAGAGGGTGGGAGGTCAGTCCAAACGATCAATCTACCAGTCTGCTGCCGGGTGTCGTGGAACAAACTACCTATGTTTATTGATACAATTTTTTAGTAATAAGGGAAGTAGGTAATTACTATTTCACATTTTTCTTGTGCCTGGGAGTGTTCAATGGCTTCCTGGTCGAAAGACTTTCTTTTGGAATTTGTTGAGGCATGGCCAGAGCAAGAATTCTTGTGGAATGTGAAAATTAAGATTATCATAATAATGTAAAGAAAAATACAGCCTAATTGGTTCTAGTTGATAAGGTGGTGCCAACAGTAAATAAGGAAATAGTAAGCAAAATAGTATGATATTACTGTCGTCGCTTCAATAGCCAATCCTTCACCTAAAATTTTCTTTTCCATTCCCTCTTTGGTTTAAAATTTCTAACAATAAGTGCCATTGCAGCACACAATGTTTCATCCACATTAAAGCCTAAAAAAAAAACGCCCAGCATTAACCACGCTCTATTTGAAACTGACCATGTGTATAAAAAATCTTCAATTCAGTACAAACTGACAGATCAAATTGATCAGTCCGGACTGACCGTGTGTGTGTGTGTATATATCAAGTTTGGGAAACTTGATTTCGATAAGAACTTGTAGAATTCAAGGTAGGGACGTTGATAAACAACTGTTTTAATTGTGTGTTACATTGCAAATCAATTAATTCATGTTGAATGTCATGGATAGTTTGAGTATTATTTATTTTCTTGACATTGGTCAGTAAGCTATAAAATAAAATTAAAAATGAATGCGTGTGAAATGATTTTTTTTCTGTTTTTTCCTCGTTTTTTAACAATTTATTTTTATCGGAATTTGGAATCCTTTCGCGGGCCACATTGAACATGACCATGGCCCGTACTTTGCCCATCATTGTTCTAAGGAGAAGGAAAAGTTTTAAGAAGAGCTTAAAAACCTGTGTGTGGGCAGAGTCTGGAAGTATTCACGGGGGACTTCACATGTTGGAACAGAGAGACAAGGCTACGAGGAAATACTTGGAGCAGGGGGCTGGGGAAGTAAGGATGGGGAAGATGAGAGATCGCTGAACATGTGTAAAATAAATAGGTTGATTTTGGGGAACTTATGGTTTAAGAAAAGGGAAAGACCCACGTTGACCTGCTACAGTGCTGATTGGTCAAGGAAGTCTGTCATAGACTTCATACTTGTGGAGAAATCAGTATGTAAAAACATCATGGATGTTAAGGTAATTCCGTAGTAGGCTGTAGACAGTGACCATCGGTTGTTGATGAGGGATTTCAGAGTAAAGAAGGAAAATAAGGTGGTTGAGAAACAGGAAAGAAGGATAAGGATATGGAAATTTAAAGAGGAAGACTATATAAAGGAGTTCCAGAGGAGAATACAGGACAAAGTACCAAGGGTTGTATTGGGGACACAAAGGGAGAATGTAGAATATTAAGAAGGTTAATCGTGGAGGCAGTGGAATATATCTGTGAGTGAACAAACAACAAGAGGAAATGGAAGGAAACAAAGCATTGTTCTTCTTAAACAGTTAGTCTATATTCTAGCAATGAATCAGTATGTAGTATATTAATGTTAGAAGGAGGAAGGGTATTTCTCCGATATAGTGTTAGCTACATTCTATAATTGGACCAGTATATAGTATATTAATGTTAGAAGGAGGAAGGGTATTTCTCCGATATAGTGGTAGGTACATTCTATAATTGGACCAGTATGGATTATATTTGTTGTCACTCTTTTTTGTCATATTCTATAAATTTATAACGTGTGAATGATTAAAAATATTATACGCATTGGCATTAAAGTAAGCAGTATCGACTATAGCCAAGAAAACATAGGAACAAACAAGAGGGTAAGGAAGTAAAAAAGAATCTTAATGAAGAAGTAGTCAGAAATGATGAAAGTAGATAGTGATGGAAGTAGGAAAGTGATGTATAATATGGTTAAAGGTAGAAGAAGGAGAAGAAAGCAAGAGAGGGTTGTAATGGGGGACAAGAATGGAAATGAGATGGATGAAAAGAGAAACTCAAGGAGATGATGAAGGAAAATTTTGAAGAATTTTTAAATGCAAAGGGGAACAGTAAAGAGAAGGAAGGGAAGCACGAAGAAGACAACAGGCAGGGAAGGGCAATAAATATAACATGTAAGAATGTTGAGGAGGTACTATGGAAAATGAAGGGTAGGAAGGCACCAGGAGTAGATGAGATTAGTGTGGAGATGCTGAGGGCAGTGTGTATAGTAGGATTGCAGTGTATGTATCGAGTAATTAAGATAATGTGGAAGGAGTAGAGGATCCCGTAAGACTATAAGAAGGGGCTGATTGTCCTCATATTTAAAAAGGGGGATAGGAAGAAGTGTGTGGGACTTATAGCGGAGTGACACTGTGTACCATTGTGCTAAGTTCTATAAGAAAGTGCTAGAGATGAAAATCAGATAAGTTGTGAAAGGTGGTTTGAGGGGAGGAACAGTATGGCTTCAGACCAGGTAGGTTCACAGTAGACCTAATATTAACTGTGATACAGTTGTAGGAACACCATTACGAGTTAGGGAAGGATCTGCTGATGACTTTTCTGGGCCTGGAAAAAGCTTATAAAAATGTGTGAAAAAATAAGGTGTGGGCAGCGTTGTAAAATAAAGAGGTGGAATTTGTAATAGTGTAGAGAGTGAGATAAATGCATAAAGGAAGCGTGAATTGTCTGAAAGTGGTAGGGGAGAGGTTGGATGGTGGTTAGTTAAGGAATGGCTCGAAAAAAGTAACCACACTCTCACCATTGTTATTCGTGGTAGTGATGGATATAGTGATAAGAGAGATAATAGTAAAAGTAGGGGAAGAAAACATGAAAGCAAAGGTGTTTGCATTTGACCCTATGGTGTGGGGAAACGAGAAGCTAGGAGTGCAGGAACAGTTGGATGTATGGAATGAGGTTGTAGGACAATATAGAATAAAGTATAATGAAAAGAAGAGCGAATTATTGATTACAACAAGGAAGGAAAATAGTCACACGAGGGGAATAACATTAGAAGGAGAACAACTGAAAGAAATGGAAAGTTTTAAGTACATGGGAAGTGTGGTGGAAGAAAGTGGGGGAAACTATAGATAAAGTTGAGAAAGGGGGAGGCAAGCAAAGGCCTTTTACAATAGGTCAGAAGCCTGGTCTAGAGTAGAGATGTGTCCCAGAAGTGCAAAGGAGTGATATACGGGGCGTACTATGTTCCAATATTGCGGAATGTATCAGAAACCTAGGTAGTGAAGGAAAGGGATAGGAGGGGGATGAAATTTCTGAGGAAAAAGCTAGGAGTTACAAGGATGTACTAGGAGAGAGAGAGTTAAGGGGAAACACCTGTGAGATATGATAGAGAAGGTGAGATCGGGGGGATAAGGGCATATGAAGAGGATGGAAGTGGGTAGGGTTCTAAGGAGAATGCTCGAATTGGAGGTGGTGGGCAGTAGGTCAAGAGGAATATCCATGGACAGGTGGCTGAAGGGAGTGAAGAGGAGTGTGGTGAGGATAATAGTGGATTGGGCTGGCGTGGAGGAATAAAAGTGGGGGAAGGACAGGAGTAAATGGAGAGGCTTATGTTCGAGACAGATACTGCCAGTGGCAGGAAATTGTATATGATGATCAACTCAAGCCCCCAAGATCTACAAAGAAAGGACCATAAATTTTTGTATGTTAACAACTGAAAACCAAAAAAACTCCACAAAGATGGTACTGACCAGCTTTAGGTTCCTCAATGTAGAACACTACGTCTCCCTCACTCTCTCTCCGGTTGAACTCTATGTTGGAGTTGGCCTTGTTCTCTAGAGCATTACTCGGAACTTCCATCCTATTCTTTGACTTTCTCCTCTTGAGGACACTTGCTTTCTTGGCCACCTGAATAATGAGAGACTGTTCCACCCTCACATTAACTTCTGGTCAACATCGAACACAACATACTATAGAATTACTGAGTCAGATCACTTCCAATAATGTTGTTTATTAGGAAAACATATGAGTTTATTAGTAAGATTACGACCAGTAGTGTTGTTAACCAAGAACATATGTGAGTTGATTAGTAAGATCACTCCTAATAGGGTTGCTATCTAAAAATATATGTGATGTGATTAGTAAGATCACTCCCAATAATGTTTTTAACTAGGAACGTATGTTGTTATGCCCCGGCGAAACCAATTCATAGCCGGTCCTTGAATGTACCATGTTTATTTGTGAGTTAGTACGCGCTTGCTCACGCCACGCCTAACAGTCCAGCGCTGCGTCAGGTGAAGGAGTGCGCGTGCCGTTCCAACAACCCCCTTCACCCTAGACTGACACATGGCTGAGGGGGATAAAAGTGGCTGGCCCATATCTAGAATCATCAGTGCTGTAGTGGCCTCGACCACAATTAGACGAAGCAGTAAAGATCGTTACTATTTTCGAAGGGTCATAATTCTACCGTCCCTAGTTTTCCCCCATTTCCCCACCTCACTACGCCATCTGAGTGTCGAGTTCCTTCCCTTCATCTCCATCTCACCACGCCATCTGAGTGCTGAGGTTCTTCCCCCACTTCTATACCTCACCACACCATCTAAATGCCAATGTCTCTTCATCCCTTCTCCACCTCCCCTCGCCGTCTGAGTGCCAAGGTCCTTCTCCCTCCTACACCTTACAGCGCCGTCTGAGTGCCAAGATATCTTCCCCTTCCCCTCTCAACGATCCATCTGCGTGCCATGGTCTTCCCCTTAACGTCTCTCCTTACCCCTCAGTCCCCCCTTTCTCCCACACCACTATCAGTCCTACAGTGTTAGACTTAGGAACAGTATGGGCTTTTAGCCCAGGAACCTTAGCAGGAAAATTGACGAAAGCGGGAACAAAATATGGTGAAGATGAAAATTTGGATTTCGATCCTATTTGGTATGCTGAACAAGATACTGTATTGCCTTAAAATCCCACGTGAACTTCCCTGTTATTAGAGCAAAAAGAGCGTAAGTGACTCAATCCCCACATTTATTCGTTTATAACTATGGAGGTTTATCTTCTTTAATTAAATAAACAGCACTATGTCCAATTTACACAAGTAAAGTATCTTAGTCATATCTTATAATATGTGGAATGAAAGAGTACAATTTGTTTTGCTTAAATTACTTAAGTCGCAGCTAAAAAGTATGAACGTGCACCCAAACCTCCATCTCTATTTGATGATATAACCATGAGAAAGACCAACAAGTCCGATCTAGCAGCTCTCTTCGAGTTATTTATTCCAGTATTGGCTATAAAAACTGGAGAAACACCAACCATCGTGGACCGTGGATACTTAATGTACACTGTAGCCTGACCTCGCCCCACAACGTTCGACCAGATTTCAGATGCATATGTCACATTCATACATACAGACTTCCCTTCACCAACAGTTGTTTTCGATTACTACCATGCTGGAAGTACTACTAAGGGGAAAGTACAGAAACGTCGAGCCCTGAAGAAATTCGTTCCTGGAGTGGTTTTTGATTGTAGCATCATGGCAGCATCCCAACAAGCAGATTTCCTGCCAATCATAGAAACAAGACCAACCTAATCCAAATGCTCACTTTTTCATTCAGGAATGGAGGAATTTCTGTACTTCAAGTTAGAGCTAGTGCCAACACACGGATAGTTGATACCACTCTTGCACATGAAGAATCTGGGAGAAACGTGACCATCATTGGAACAGATACTTATGTACTAGTTATACTGATTGCACGAGCAATAATGGCAACCCAGATTACATTTATCAGTCCTACCACTGGCAATAACATGAGAAAATGTTACAGAATTGTGGAAATCCAAGCAGGAATAGGTGATTTTAAGGACTTAATTCTTTTTGCACATGCTTTCGTTGACTATGACACAACCACAACACATGCAATATTTAGAAAAGGGAAAAAAGTAATATGGCATATTCAGCAACGAAACGAAGAGTTGAGAAGAACGGTGAAAATCTTAAACCAGCAAGAAGCTGATATACATGCTATCACATCAGCAGGTGAACAAGCTGTGAAAGCATTGTACAAAGGGGACAAGTATACCACATTGAATGATCTATGTGTGAACATATTTGGACGCAATTTGGCACGACAAAAGGTTACACCCTCCTTTGAGCTTACCAATCTTCCTACAACAAATGATGCAACTTTTTAACACAGTCTCAAGACATATCTCCAGGTGAGAAAATGATTTAGAAGGTTGGATTTTAATCACTAACAATTTACGATAGTGCTTCATATGCCACATAGTACTCACTTTCCTAAACAAAAGTAAATTTTCAGGTGCAACAATGGGTAGGACGATCACTGAATGCCACTGACCGGGGTTGGAGAATCTCCAGCAATAATTTTCTTCCAGCGCCGACCAACTTGCCTCCTGCGCCAGAGAGCATTCTGCACATGATCTCATGCAACTTCAGGGGTGACTGTGTAACACAGAAGTGCGAGTGCAGACGCGCTAGTCTGTTATGCTCCATAATGTGTGGCCAGTGTTATGAAACCACCTGCATGAATACATCAAGTAATTCAACTGAACTAGACAAGGAGGATAAAGATAGTTTTGAGGATTGGACTGTGAAACTAGGCTGAACAATTTTTAAAGTATTATTAAAGTAATTTCCAACATATTGTCTTATATTTTACAAATGATAATTTGATTTCTCATTGCAGTTAAAGATACCCAACCAAACACTGTATGGCTAGCATTCACAATGACTCAGGGTTACGAGAATATTAAGTAATAAGCAGCCTGTTTTTTGGTTCAAATATAGGTGTCTTCTAATTGAATATAAAATATGGTTATTTGAAGTTGTGCTCATCTATGTTCATGTATAGTATAAACTAGTTAGGGAAATGGTTTTTGTAACAACCCAAACGCCAGTGAAAATGTTATCAGAGCTTATCTGTAACTTACTTTGTTTATGCCCAAAATTAGGTAATCTCCCCATCTCACCTCCTTTAAAATACAGCTTTGATACCTTACTTGTGAAAATTGGCCATCATGCTTTGTATTAACAAAGGGAGACCAACCCACATAGCTATGAACGAAAATATGTGAGAATTGTGTTCGTTGTGCTATTTTTTCTCTAAAAAACAGTGAAGTGCACATGTGATTTTAGGGGAGATTTAATGTTACTCGAAACACCAAATAGAACAAAATCAAAATCTTCAGCTTCATCATGTGCTTTTCACGGCTTTACGCTTAAGTTCCTCGGCTATTTACGAAGCGTTCAGTAAAGGCTCAACAGATCAGATGAAAGAACGCAGGAAAAGCTCTACTGACCAGGCGGGAGAACTCCCAAAGCAAGTCAACCGGAACCACCAGCTCTACCACACCATAGTCAAACAATTCGCGAACAGGGTATTCCACAACTGGCCTACCCACTATCAAGACGTCATGCTAGCCAACACGGCAAATTGACCTCAGGGGTTAACCTCCCCCATTTTTCCGAACCGTCCCCCTCCCCGATCTCCACCCCACACTCCTCTGTATTTTTCCCCTAACACTTATTCCCGCAACTCTCCTCACTGCCCACGCTCCAACACCACCAACCCCACCAAACTCTCAGATGAGCCCCGTCAGCTATCATCTGAGACTCCCACCCCCACCCCCCGCCGTTTCTACTCCTTTTGCTCTACGTCCGCACCCTACACCAGTCAGCGTGATCCCCGAGTGGGTCAACTTCAACAAGTCCATTTGATGCTCCAATCTAGGCTCACTAAGATGTTAAGAAACCTACAGACGACCTTTGACTGCATTCCAGCCCAAAAGTAACCCAGCTATCTCCGGACCGTGTGGACTTCAGCCAGCCGATAAGAAAGATAAGCTAGACGGATTGCCAAGACAATAAATGGTGCCGATGGACAATGTGAGTTGATTAGTAAAATCAGTCCCAATAGGGTTGTTAGCTAGGAGCATATGGGAGTGGATGACTAAGATCTCATTGCTGCATATAAATGCCTTGTTTCAAATACAATTGTTTGTAAACTAAATAAAAGTAGTTTAAGGGTTTATATAAGTTATTTGTTCTATAGTTATTGTTGTATCTCCTTTCTTGTTAAATTTAGATTAAAGTATTTAAATATAGTGATGGAAGCTCTTATTTATGAAGCGTAATGGATGTTAACAATATATTAATTTGAAAACAGGTAACAAATCTTTCTCTTAATGTACTGTGCAATACATTTCCCATGATCAAAATATATTCAGTTTATGACAATTCAATATTTTTCAAGGTTACTCCTTACAAAATATTTGGATATTTAACTTTACCAAATGAGTTTATAGAGTAAATGACTCTACCAGAGAAGTTTCTGAAGTATTAACTTAGTCAAAGGAGTGCATAAAGTAACTATCCCAACAAATGTAAGGTTTATAATGACTACCTTGCCTATAGGAGTGTCTAGAATTACTGCCTTGCCCAGAGGAGCGTCTAGAGTAAGCTACCCTGCCCACAAGAGTACCTACAGTACTCACCTTGCCCAGATGAGTGTCTAGATTTACTACCTTTCCCAGAGGAGCGTCTAGAATAACTACTTTGCTCGGAGGTGTATCTAAAATACTCACCTTGCCCAGAGGAGTGCTTATACTGTGGCTGGACTGACTGGATTCCTTCACATATATCTTCCATGTAGCGAAACTATTGAATGACTTGTCCGCAGCGTAACACCGCCACAGACACTGGATCAACATGGCAGCCGCAGGAATCTGACGGTTGAAGTGCTTCTGACGTTGCTTCTGTTGGACCTTGAGCGCGAATCCTGAACCCAGGATACCCTGTATAGGACATTAGGTTACAAGGGCATTTACTAGTAATTTAAAAGTCTAAAGCCTGTATTTAGAAGAGTAAATTACGTTTATCAAGCTTAAGTGTGGCGGTAACTGGCAGATAGCAAAAGTTACCAGATATACTCTCATTTATTCATTTACCAAACCATATGAGCTGCAAAACCATAAGTTGCGATTCTGTCACTTTTAGCATTCGAAACTTCTCATTTAATTTTTTTAAACGTTTTTACATTATTGAAATACTAACTTAAAAAAATAATCGTTTTTATGTTTAATTTTTGTGGTTGACTTGAAAATGCTTTACAAACGAGAGCTTCTAAAAGGCTGGCCATTATCTCATAAATTAAGATGGCGGACAGGACAAAATGAGTGTTGTTGTTGACGTCATACAAACCGCACTCAACTGTGTTAGTGCGCATCTGTTTACAAAATTTAAACGTTATATTTTGATACTATTTTTTTATTTGGTTCTTTCTCTTCCTTTAAATTCTTTTTTTATTTAGTTTATAATTTTTGATGGCCAGTTATAAAAAGCTACAACTGTGAATATACTAGGCCAAATACACGATTTATTATTTAGTACACCATAATATCTCTTGTTGCCACAACCGGGAAAGAGAACATAATATATTAATATTTTTTTGTTATTTCAACTAGTTACGAAAAAGCCCATTATTCAGTAATTCTTTAATCCACTAAATATTAATATCAAAGTATTTCTAAGGAAATAATAATTATCTTCACAAAGTTTAACTTTAGCAATTTTAAACCAAGGTTTGCAATAATACACTTTTACCAAATGTCAGTTACCACCACTCCTACGCTTGACGTACTTTACATGAGTGCTTGACATATTATTTTACTTACCTAGAGCTCCCAACATATAAGTGGATATGTAATACCTTCATACAAGTCTCATCAGATGTAGGCTGTACACTAGAGATGTACCGATTCAGTAAAACCGATTACCGATTGTTTAAAATAAGTGTTCATATTACGAGTATTTACACCGATTAAACCCGATTATCGATTATTTATTTGTAACTGTTGAGAAATATGCTTAAGAGAATTATAACACTTAATGTGTTTAATACAAAACCATTGAATGTACACAAAAATATATTTTATACATAACAGACGAAAGTTGGAACTAAATTGTTAGTTTTTATCAACGGTATGAAATTATATTTCTTTGTCTGCTTATGTAAGCTTTGCATAAGCCGCAACCCAAATTAATTGTGTATATAAGTGTTTTTTGTTGTTTTTAGCGATTTTTATCATTAAAATCCTACCTAGAAAATTTTGATTTAAATTCTACTTTTTTAAAAAAAGAAGATTAATCGACATAATAACCGCAGATCACGATTAATAATGACGACGCACTAATAATCGCCCGATAACGATTCATCGGTGTCTGCATCGGTACACCCCTACTATAAACAATAAAATATCACTTTATACAATTTTAAAACATAAACATTCCAATGTTGTGTTCTCAAAAATCTTATTATTTATATCTGTAAATATAAAATCTGTCAAGGGTTTATCAAAACAATATCAAGATAGAGAATGTTAAATATTTCTTCAGTTAAGAAATAAAAGAAAAATAAATAAATGAAACCAAAAATTAGTTAATAATCCAATGGTGTAGATGGATTATTTTAAAACCATTAATTAGCCAAGTGATGTAGAAGAAATAGATTAATCTGCTTCGTATTGTTATGAGACTTGTAGCATTACATCCACAAATAGGAGTGAAGACAATTTTCTTAAATCTTGTACGTCTTATTAAGGAATGAGAAGTGTCGCAAATGCGCAGTACATAGGCCTAGTTCTTGTCTGGTTTTGTGACCAGTATCGTTAGTAGAAACGCTCTACTTTATCCATAAGTGTTGATCCATAGTACATTTATATTGTTTGTTGAGAGTGAAAAATATGTTTTTAATTATTTATTCTCATTTTAAACTATTACAAGTAGTAACAATGTATACCAACAGGCCTCAAACATGAAACACATAGTAAATAACACAATGTGTGATTTTTATTATCCCCTTTCAGGTTTACCGTTCGGCTGTTACCCGACTCAGAAAATCTAATTTGGCAGTTACGCCATGCTAGGTTGTCTGCGAAAGGGCTGATTTGTTGTTAGAGTACCGAGTCATTGTCATGACTCTTAACCTCGCGAATGAACTTATTTACCAGATGAAATGAAACCGATGAAATGAGAGTGTAGAATACTACACTTGTATGATTATGTGTCCCGACTCAGGATGTCCACCTTGACAGAAACGCCAAGCTAGGTCACCTGCGAAAGGGATGATTTTGTTTGAGAATAGAGTCACTTTCGTGATTTCTGACCTCTGGAATGAATTCAATACCTTATACTTAACAATTTTATAATTAATTACACTGTGAGGTGAAATTGGTGATACTGAATGATTGCGCTGGGTCTCGGGATTTGGGGAGGACTTTCTTGACTGTGATGGGGGACGGTGTGTATAAGGTATTATGTTGAGATGTTGATATCACATGAGCCGATTTCCGGGAAGAGGGTCGAAAGGTTTTTCTTGACTGTAGGGATTAGGTTTTACGCGGTTGGTTACATTTCCATTCCCCATCAGGGGCCGACCACGGCGCCAGGATTATCCTCTGGCTCGTAGAGAACCTAGTCGGTTGTCCCTGTGGAGTCCGGCGGTGACACCCTTTCAGGTTATGAGAGAGATCAATAATATAGCCAGATCTGTCCTCTGACATCATGTGTGATAACTAACACAACAGTAAGGTGGTGAGGTCAGTAATATAGATTGACCTGTCCTCTGACATCATGTGTGAAAACTAACACAACAGTCAGGTGGTGAGGTCAGTAATATAGATTGACCTGTCTTCTGACATCATATGTGATAACTAACACAACAGTCATGCGGTGAGAAAGGTCAGTAATATAGGTTCAAACCAGAAGGTAGCAAAAGCACCATTTTACACCTTTTTTAATTTTTAGTACTCCGTCCTACGCATTCGTACTAATCATGCTAGTGGATTAAGAATGAGAAAGGTCGAATTCTGATATTAATAATACTCACATTCGCATTGATAGTGAGTGGAAAACCATTCAGGGAAAACTAACCTCAGTAAGCCCAACCGGGATTATGTACGCCAATCTCCCTATCATTGGTGGTCTAATCTATTGCTAGAGTGTTTTCCTCAACCATGCGGCCACCGAAGCAAGTTATTTTATACATACATCATTTATTGATGTATAAATTGGCTCAACACTGTTGAGGTCCCACTCACCGCAGGGAGAGCGAAGAACGATATCGCGAAGACGCTGAAGCAAGAAGCGACAATCTTCCCCATCCACGTTTTGGGCACCGTGTCACCGTAGCCGATCGTCGTGACGGTGATCTGGAACACGTTCCAAATATCCAATCCAACGTATCTTGATGAAACATTGTCCACTGCACTGTGATGTGTAGCTTACCACTCCCCACCAGAGAGCATCCGCGTAGCTCCTGAAGTCGATGTTTCCATCCTGACCCACTTCGTCCTTCTCCGCCAGGTACACGAAGTAGCTGCTGAAGATGAGCCCCAGGAAGCCGATGTAGAGGGTCGTTATGAGTTCCTAGGTTACATGATATACAGTTTCAGTTTCACATTCAAACGAGGAAATGCTATATTTTGTTCGTTAAGGTGGATGGTAGGAATTGCGAGCTAAGCGCTGTAATTTTTGCAGTTTGTATGGAAACAAAAAAGTCCAACAAAATAAATAAAATATGTATCCATTAGTAATATAAAATTTCTTTCTTTCACATGGTGACCTCAACAGTTGTTGAAAATCTGTCAAGGGTGTCCTAAAATTGGATGAGAACCTTTTATTTTAATTTAAAAAGTGTTCTATCAAATGATCAAATGTTAATATGCTCATGACAAATTTTCAAAAACTGTTGATAACTCCATATGAAGAAAATCGAACTCTATATTTCTACTGGAGAAATATTTGATTTAGTTAGCTGAAAAAAAATGTTTCTATGAAAACTGCAAAAAACACTGACCTTTTCTCGTATCCTCTTCCACCCCCGCCCCCACCCCTCAGGTGGGGGAGGCAAGGGACGCGATTAAAGGTCAATGTTTTTTCAGTTTTTACAGGATAACATTTTTTGGTCGAAAGAAACAAAATATTTCTTCAGTACCACTATATAGTATAATGTTCTTCATTTGGAGATATCAATAGTTTTTGAATATCTGTCAAGAGTGTTCTGGGATTTAATGACAACTATTTCTCTTCATTTAAAAAGTTTGTCATCTAATGCCACTATGCTCATGACAAATATTCAACAACTGTTGATATTATCATATGAAGAAAATTAAAATGTGTTTTTATTGAAGCAATATTTTATTTACTTTGGCCAAAACAATGTTTTGCTATAAAAACTGCAAAAACACCTGCCTCTTCCCGCGTCCCCTACATCCCCACCTCAAGGACGTCGCCTATCTATGAGGTAACGGCAATTAAAGATAGAATTGTTTGTGTTAATTTATCATCTTTTTATTTGGATAGGTTTATTTGAGATATAACATTGAAACAGAAACCATAAATTATTAAATTATTCTACAAATAGCCCTACAATAATTTTGTTTGATAATAAAGTATTTTTTAGGAGTGTGTTTTCAAATTGTCTTCTACAACCTAAGCAATTTATTTAATAATAAAAATGGCTTATAGGAATACTCCTGACATTATTTTGACTTTAAAAAATCCGTGGAAACAAATATCTATTCGGAATAGAAATCAAGATAAAAATAATTTTGAAATGTAAGTCAATGCTATCCAGGTGCAAATAATAGAGTGGGTGTGTATACTGCTCAGAGGAAGATGGGGAATATTATCAACAGATAAACAACAGGTCTTTCTCATTTTCTTCCCTTTCCTTAGATTTCGTATAATGGGGTCTAATAATAGTGCTTAAAGTGCTTAGCGTGTGTAAATTTAGGATGAAGCACGCTTTAAAAAATATCTTGTAGCTCGCGAAGTAAGCAATGTCGTTATCTAAAGCTCCTTTCACGCACATGTAAAGAGATCCACCAAGAAGTATTTTATTTATAGATATCATCTCACCTGCTTGTTGACTTCCAAGAGACCGTACTGGTTAACGCTAGATCATCTCACCTGCCTGTGAATGAACACCACGGACCCCAGAAGCCTCCAAGTCCCTCCTTGACGATCCACATGTAGCATGCGAAGTATCTGCAAAAATCGGATACCACGGATAGCGGATGTGGCGAACACTTGTCCGTTGGAACCCACTGACAGTACCACCATGGAAGCCACGACGACTATTAAATCTAGAAAACATTAGATGATGCTTATTAAAATCAAGTAACATTGACACTTTTGCTGTTCATGAGATGAATTAATAAACTTTGGCATGATTTATTATCTTAAAGAATACCTCATACATCTGCATTAATAGAGGATGTGTTACTTTAAAACAATGATTCCCAAACAGGGTTCCACGAGCCCATGTCCAGGGTTCTACCTTAGCAAAAGCTTACTTTTTATTGGTCTGCACAAAATTTTGGGGCAAAGTGAAAATATGTTAAGGGAAACTTATGTATTTGAAGAACATGAAGAAGTTAACTTCAAATACCGAGAACAGTAATTAGCCAATAGAAATATATAATAAGTTAAACATTCTTGCAATATTTTAGTAAAAAGTATGAGTTAACTATTATTTACCAACCCTACTGGTTTACACGTATATTTGTAATTTACCCCTGTTAACCGAATATGTGTCAGCCATGTAAGGGTTCCCCGAAATACGAAATATTTTAAGGGTTCCTCCAAGCATAAAATGTTGGAAATCACTTTCTTAAAACAAGGGTAATGAATGCAGTGACGGCTTGTGAGAATATTTGCTAGCAGTTCAAACGTTTAACAAGAACATTATACTTGGTTAAGTGAATTATTTAGCGTATAAATCCCTGTGGTGATGGTTAGAAGGGTAGTTAAAGGAAGTGCACCCACATTAACCTTGAGAGAAGATGGGAAAATCTAAGTAGTAAATATGTGTTTATTAAATAATATCATCTTTCTCCCGAACAAGATGCGAACCTCAACCTTCCCGCCATTGGTAATGTAGCCGTAGACCGTACTGCCAGCGGGTAACGTTGCAACGCCCTAAAGTGTGGTCACAACGTTTGGTTCTTGTTATTCCCCACTCCTCTCTCAATGTTCGCTGGGGAGAGAAGAACTCCTGTTATTCCTAACCCCTCCCACTACACTCGCAGGAGAGAGAAGAACTCCTGTTATTCCTAACCCCTCCCACTACACTCGCAGGGGAGAGAAGAACTCTTGTTAGTCCTAACCCCTCCCACTACGCTCGCTGGGGAGAGAAGAACTCCTGTTATTCCTAACCCCTCCCACTACGCTCGCAGGGGAGAGAAGAACTCCTGTTATTCCTAACCCCTCCCACTACGCTCGCTGGGGAGAGAAGAACTCCTGTTATTCCTAACCCCTCCCACTACACTCGCAGGGGAGAGAAGAACTCCTGTTATTCCTAACTACTCCCACTACTCTCGCAGGAGAGAGAATAACTCTTGTTATTCCTCATCACTCCCACTACGCTATCAGGGGAGAGAATAACTCTTGTTACTACTCACCACTCCCACTACGCTCTCAGGGGAGAGAATAACTCCTGTTCCTCCTCACCACTCCCACTAAGCTATCAGGGGAGAGAATAACTCTTGTTATTCCTCATCACTCCCACTAAGCTATCAGGGGAGAGAATAACTCCTGTTATTCCTAACCCCTCCCACTACGCTCGCAGGGGAGAGAATAACTCTGGTTATTCCTCACTACTCCCACTACGCTCGCAGGAGAGAGAATAACTCTTGTTAGTCCTCATCACTCCCACTACGCTATCAGGGGAGAGAATAACTCCTGTTATTCCTCACTACTCCCACTACGCTCGCAGGGGAGAGAATAAATCTTGTTATTCCTCATCACTCCCACTACGCTCGCAGGGGAGAGAATAACTCTGGTTATTCCTCACTACTCCCACTACGCTCGCAGGAGAGAGAATAACTCTTGTTACTCCTCATCACTCCCACTACGCTATCAGGGGAGAGAATAACTCTTGTTACTCCTCACCACTCCCACTACGCTCGCCGGGGAGAGAATAACTCTTGTTATTCCTCATCACTCCCACTACGCTATCAGGGGAGAGAATAACTCTTGTTACTCCTCACCACTCCCACTACGCTCGCAGGGGAGAGAATAACTCTTGTTACTCCTCACCACTCCCACTACGCTCGCAGGGGAGAGAATAACTCTTGTTATTCCTCACTACTCCCACTACGCTCGCAGGGGAGAGAATAACTCTTGTTATTCCTAACCCCTCCCACTACGCTCGCAGGGGAGAGAAGAACTCCTGTTATTCCTAACCCCTCCCACTACGCTCGCAGGAGAGAGAATAATTCTTGTTATTCCTCATCACTCCCACTACGCTATCAGGGGAGAGAATAACTCTTGTTACTCCTCACTACTCCCACTGCGCTATCAGGGGAGAGAATAACTCTTGTTACTCCTCATCACTCCCACTTCGCTATCAGGGGAGAGAATAACTCTTGTTATTCCTAATCACTCCCACTACGCTCTCAGGGGAGAGAATAAATCTTGTTATTCCTCACCACTCTCACTACGCTATCAGGGGAGAGAATAAATCTTGTTATTCCTCACCACTCCCACTAAGCTCGCAGGGGAGAGAATAACTCTTGTTATTCCTCATCAATCCCACTACGCTATCAGGGGAGAGAATAGCTCTTGTTACTCCTCACCACTCCCACTACGCTTGCAGGGGAGAGAATAACTCTTGTTATTCCTCATCACTCCCACTACGCTCTCAGGGGAGAGAATAACTCTTGTTATTCCTCACCACTCCCACTACACTCTCAGGGGAGAGAATAGATCTTGTTACTCCTCACCACTCCCACTACGCTCGCAGGGGAGAGAATAACTCTTGTTATTCCTCATCAATCCCACTACGCTATCAGGGGAAAGAATAAAATCTTGTTATTCCTCATCACTCCCACTACGCTCTCGGGGGAGAGAATAGCTCTTGTTACTCCTCACCACTCCCACTACGCTCGCAGGGGAGAGAATAACTCTTGTTATTCCTCACCCCTGCATTACGCTTGCAGGGGAGTGAAGAACTCCTGTTATCACCCACATCTCCCCCAACGCTTGTCTGATAAATAAGGGGTATTGTTATTCTCCATTCACCCTCTACGGTTGTCCAAGAGATAAGGACCATAGGGTGTTTTTATTGTCCAAACATGACCTTCCTCGGTATACCAATTCAATAATTTATGGCGTGGGCATGTGGATCTGTGATTTAGCCGGGACAAGCGTTCTATGGGGTGCTATTTCCAGAAAGAATGCTATATTTGACTTGTGGTAGTTTTTGTGAAGGGTCTAAGCCGAGAAACGTTTACTTTTATGTTGCCAGCAATTATTATTGTTCCTTAGATTTCTTACCTTTCCTCTTCATGACATCATGTATTTATTATTAAGGTATCTTTGTTTACATATTGAATTGTTTAGGTTTGTTTATGTGTATTGAACTACATGTAATAAGCATAGTTATACAGCTCTTTCTAGCACTGGTATTTATTTTCTTAATGTAATAAAAGAAAAATACATTTTGGGGGAGGGTTTTTATCTTATTTGGTGTCCAGATGTAGACCATATCAATAAAAAAAAGAACAAGGTTTAATCACTCTTTTCGACAGAGTAAGATGGCGTGTAAACGTTGCAAGATGTGTCATCGTGTCGTTTATTTTGATGAATCCTAGTAAAATTCTGATATCGGCCAAAAAATGAAACTGAAACTCTAGATAAGGCAGAGGTCAACGAACCCGTAGAGAGATGGTTTCCAGGGGATCCGTGAATCGGAGTAAAAAAACACCATACAATCGCGCTACTCTCGCAGTAGACTAAACTGCCGATGTCAAAGAGATTGAGGTTCGAATATCGTTCGGGTGTACTGAGGGTGTTTTTTCCTAAATTGTTTTCCACTCTCCCTCCACGCAAATATGAGTACATTTCCTCTAAATAGACTCTTCTTAATCCCTAAAAGCCATTAGCGTAACTAGCACATAACCATAAAACCGGACGTGACCTGACGTAAGACGTGATGCTAAAAAAGGAAAAATAGTTTGCTATTGATCTAGAGTTACAAAAAAGCCACCTACCGCATCCTTCTCATTGACCTTAACTTTTGAACAGAATTAAATCTCACTTTTAGTTGCACAATTTGTATTTATTCTTTCCTTCATGAAGTGGCCATTAATTTTGGCCTAGAAAGGGAAAGAGAGAGACATAATTCGTTATAAAGACTTTTTTCATTTATATGTCCAGATGAATGCAATCAATTTCCACCGCAATGAATCTAGAGTAAATTGTATTTACGTGCAGATATTTTATGAGGAAAAGGTTCATGGTTTTATCAGCGTCTCAAAGGGATTTGTGACTTTGAAAAAACTAAGAATCAATAAGCCAAGTATTTCCGATTAAAAGCAGTGCACCAAACGATCGTACCACATGGCGAGGCCCGGTACTATTCGTATTTGGCCACTTTTACGGAAGGGTGGGGGGGNNNNGGGGGGGGGGAGGCGAGTTAATTTCAATGTTTTTTTCACCGATTTTATAGCAAAACTTCTTTTTTACAAAATAAATATAATATCGTCTTAGTAGAAACAAAGAATTTAGTTTTATTCACATGGTGATGTCAACAAATCTTGAATATCTGTTATGAACATCGCAGCATTAGATTAGAAATTTTTAAATAAAGAGGAAAAGTTGTCATTACATTCTAGGACACCAATAACAGATATTCAAGAACTGTTGAGGGCACTGTGTGAAGAAAATTAAACACAATGTCTTTACTGCGTCAATATTTGATTTATTTTGACCAAAAATCTGTTTTGATATAAAAACTTCAAAAAACAAAGCCCTTATCTGACCTTCTCTTCCACCCCACCTTTAATACAATAGTTGACACTTCCTGTCATTCAAGCTCATGTCACTACTGGTCAGAACCCAAGAGGTGTGGAATCCCGCGCTGTACCTCCTTAGTCCAGTACAGAAGCGTATTAGAATGGAAAAACGAAATATCAAGCTGAAAATTTGTGGACTTATATAACTGGCATCATGGGATAATAAACCTTTGAGTCTAAAAAATTCCCGACCGGGATAAATCCACAATGTCAACCACTAGGCAGCCATGTTGGATTTATAATTTTTCGAGTCTAGCGGCCTAACAAAACGTGATAGAAAGATAAGATTTGCATAGAAACAATAATCACATAATCGATGACACGGATAATGTATATTATATGTTCACGACACATTTGTATCTCACTGTACCGACTGCTTACTATTGTTTGGTACCGAGAAGAAGACAAAAATTTGGTTAAGAAGCTGCCTTTGATTATTAAAAAAGATGAGTCCAAAAATATTTAGAACAAAAGTTGTGGAGGGATAAAGATAACATAGAAATCATTCTTAGTAAATTGGTATGGTTGGACATGAGAACCAGAAATGGATACAACAATATGGAACAATACCACGCGCGTGAGGGAGGCAGTCTCACAAAATGAGGCCTGTTCCCAGCACTCTGGCGCTCAGTGAACACGTGCAAGTATGGACACGTCACTTAGAATAGGGCATTGCAGTTTTGTTTTCTCTATATTGGCATCAGTTTTCCGATTGTCCATTGAGTGAAAGCTTACCACAAAGTCATATTTACGTTATAGACTTATAGACTACGGGAATTTGCTTCACAGAATAGTTTGGCCAAAATTAGCTACTTTATTTTAAATTTGTGGCCGCTACGTTGATTTCGTAGTTAAGAACTATAGTAGTAATATTGTATTCGATGGATACAATTCTGGAACCAGTACTAAATACATCGAACATACGAGATGGGCAAAGAACACATCAGTGGAGATTGCTGTAAGTTTTACAACGATAGCAGCTACATCACAACACGCATTCCTTTCAAATTCCTCAACAACAAGTCGAGATTCATGGATCGCTGCTGAGTTAATATCCACCAACATTCAAGTATTTCAACCTCCCGCTGATGCAGACACCATAATTGTAAACAGAGCTGTTAAACTATCATGTGAAGGCTTACGATCAGTTGTGGCTGGAAAGGACACAGAATTAGGTGTGTTACTGATTGCTCTTTCAGACAAGACCTCAGATGTCGGCTTAGTTGTTTCAGGTTCACAAACGTGCCAAAGAAAGATATTCAGTGGTCATAACCTTCAGCAGGCTCTAGGATATGTCACTGGGAATATTCTATTTCTTCGTGTAATAGAGGGATGTGATATAACCTCTTCAATGCTCATGAAGAGAAAAGGGAATGCTTTCAATCTTTCGCAGACGGAGAAAAACTCAAAGAAGAATTGCTTATTTTCAACGAAAGGACATCTTCTGCCAACAATATTGCTTTGGCAGGAGAACATTTTATTTTTCGTAGGTATGGAGGTAACATCAACGATGGCCTAGACAAGACAAGATACAAACTTTACGTTAGCACAATAGCAACGCAGCCAACTGTGAAAGTGAATGTCGTCGTAATGGCCTCACCTGCACCAGTATGTGTGACATTTGTGGTGGAGAAGTGTGTAGCAACCGGAAAAAGACAACCAAAGTTGGAGAAGAAGAAAGCGAGGATACAGAGGAAGAGCCTGAACCTCAAAAAGACGTCGCAGCCGAAGCACTGCTATGACCCCCGATGCGCCTCCTAGCCACCGAGCACGACGATCTTGTTAAATCAATCATTGGTTAGTAGTGTAGTTTTCAATTTTTATAACATTATTCTATATTTTTGACGAGCTTCAGGAACGAAAAACTTAACTATAAGCTACAAAAGTATAAATATCCCAAAGGTTTTCAGGTTCTGGTTAAATACGCTCAAGCTAGGCTAGGAGTTTCTACTCGCTCCACACCCTCATGTTCGCTATCACCATCAACTCATCTCATCGAGACATGGAAAGAGCCTCCACGGAAAAGATGTACGATTAGTGCATTCGGGAGTCCCCTGGGCAATGTGGTACATACATAAGTACCAGCTTATCTTCCAACCAACAGGGCTACCAGTGATGTAGCCCAGACACGCATCTGTAATTGTATTATACATACATATATGTATAGACATGTAGTATATATACGTATATAAAGGGTGTGGCATTTACATTCAGGTGCCAGAATATCCCGAAAACGGAGCATTTTAGAAAAAAAGGTTTCTAGCAAAAATTAATTGCTATTGAGCGGGGAAAGAACAGCACTATTTAATTTTGATTTGGTGGACTTCTTCAAGGCTATTGCAAGGTCAACTTTGTTTTTTGATTGAAAAAAATAATTTTTAGCGCAATTTTACTCTAAACAAAACAACTTTTACCTAAAAATTTTTTATTTGACACCAATTATTGAAGATATTTTAATTTTTATTTTATTGACATTGAAATAACTGATGTTCACCAAATCAAAAATATATAGTACTGTTCTCTTTCCCCCTTAATAATAAAATACTTTTGTTCAAAACAATATATTCTAATATGTTAATTTCTGGAACGTTCTGATTCGCAACTTAAATACTTAATCCTATATATATACATACATATGATTTCCTGGTGGTATTATCCCCATTAAAACGCTTTAACAATAGTTTCGGCTATTTGTTACATCTATATATATACACATTCATTACTGTTTCCAGTCTGTTGCCTGGGTCATTGGTTTTATTCAGGCCATATATTTTCCACTACCGGCTGGCTAGCCTGCCGTAACTTCATATACCTTATAGTCTAAATTAAGACTAGGACGGGCACTGCATCCAGTCCCCGGCCATTAATTCATCATTGTGTAAAGGTAAACCCAAATTTCACCAAAGATAAGTTTTTCAACCATGCCGGGAATCGAACCCATGGGCTCTTAGCTCAGCATAAAGACACTCTAACGACTGAGTTAAGGTGTCGGATATAATAATGTATATATATATATATATATATATATATATATACACACACAAGGATCCCTTCTTAGTTCCTCGGCCTGCTCTAAGGTATTCGTTTTACCTGGTAACCAGGTCATAAGGTTTTCTCGGTTTTTTTCCCGTACTTGATAACCTGTTCTGCTGAGTGGTTTAGCGAGTGGGAGATGAAAGAATATATATTTTTTTTTAGGTTTATTTTTATTTTATTATTTTATATAATTAACATATATTCTGTTCACCGACTTATCTTTTATTTTTATTATAGGAAGGTATATTTAATCATTCTTATTTGTAAGTGGGTGACCTGGCGGTCTAGGGGTAAGGTGTCAGACTTATGTGTTGGTGGCCTGGGTTCAATCCTCGGTCCCAGCACAGATTTATCTGATTACCAAACCCTTCCTTCACCTCTGACAAGACATCTTGTGAATGTGGGGAATGCCAGGCCTCCACCGTGGTTCGGATTCCACGTTAAACTGTAGGTCCTCCATTTCATCTCACTATCACCCTACTATTACACATTAGCGTAAGTGCGTATAACCCGAACGGGTAGTAAGACGCGGGGCTAATAATAATAATTATTATTATTATTATTATTATTATTTGTAAGTGGGTTTTTCGCCAGGTCGCAAAGTAGTTGATCTGTAAGTGGACTCTTTTTTACCACTAAGGCTCAAATTCCTCATTATTGGTTTTGTCTTTACATGCAATGCTTCGCTAAACACATTTTACCATCATTACCCCCAAATAGGAGCACACTACCCATGTATATTCTTTTATTTGGTAACATTTAAATATTTTCTTTTCCTACCCCCCCCCCCCTCTTTACCCCCTAAGCCACCATGCCAAAATATTTGAATATTACAAGCCGAAAATGTAAATGTGTTTGTTGTTGCACTCTTGAACTTTCAGTGGAAAATATAATGAGGGTAAAAGAAGAGAGCGTCGGTCGTTTCCCCTCTTCTCATGATAGATGGACTGCGCATGGCCACTCCTCCTCCCCTCCCAACCAACCTGACTCCATTGATCTGAAGTTGATCTAAAACGCGGTACACACGACACGACACGACACAATTTATTATACAAAATATGTCACGCTTCGTTTACCCTGAGAGCTAACAAGACTACCTTGCACTATTCCACTATGGCGTAGCTTATAAGATAGAGACATAGTGTAATCCATAAAGGTAATACTAACTTTCAAGGTGAACTGAGTGTACAAGCTGTTGTGGTCACAATATTGAGCGTGTGAAGACCCACGGTTGTAAAATATGTTCGCACAAATCATTGCACACAATATCTTGTACCTTGTAGGAAAGAGATATTGTACACTCCGTTTAACCTGAGAGGTAGACTTCGTGCCTTGACGAATTACACTGTCCCCTTTAACAGTTATGAATTAACGGCTGGTGGCTAGGAGCGGTTTATATTATAGGTTAAAGTTAATTTATAAGTTGTGTGCTGATATAATCAGTCGGTCCATAAAGTGCACTGCAAATACCCCAAATAAATAAACAACTACTATGGACCAATTTTATAAGCTACACCATAGTACAGGAAGGCCCACGGAAAAGTAACCCACCTCCTATATCCAGCAGGCACCTCAATCTGAATTGGAGGAGGTCAATTCCCTACCACCCATATTGTGACATGAATAATAAGCCAATAACGCTTTAAACAAGCAGTTTACTTGCTCATTCTTCATGTCACAATATGGGTGGAAGGGGATTGACCTCCTCCAATTCAGAGTGAGGTGCCTGCTGGATATAGGCTACTTTTCAGTGAGCCACCCTGTATAAACATACAGGATAGTGGTATTACCTTAACGAATTACACTATAACCCTGTTTCATAAGCTGTACCATAGTTGACAGATGCAAGGTAATCCTGCTACCTTTCTAGGTAAAGGAAGGGCACAACTTTAGAGTTATAAACATTTGTGAGCCTGTCTGCTAAATGGCTACATTTTTTTAATGTATGATCGAAAAATTATTAACAACCAAACAATTGATCAAAACATATATAAATTGAAATTATAAGAGGTTGAACCCTCGAAAAAATGTTTTCGATTGTTTAAAAAAATACTGTTTGAAAAGAATTATGAATTTCAAATTAATTATTTTCTCTATGAGTGATTGGGAAAGTATTTATATTAAGTACCAGTGTTTTTAAATAGTAAATCATTATTTAACCATAAAAATGGCAAAAATGCTATCATATTGTTTAAATATTGTATGCAATCATGCGTGCCATTTGAACAGTCTCTGAAAACAACTTGTGTGCAATCACTGTAGTCAAAATGTGGTCAAGCCTAATGTATCAAATGTTGTACAAGAAATAGCATCGTGTGTATTGGACTTTAGATACAGCTGGTTTTTACCCGAATGTGTGCAAAAATAAACTACGACGCAAGTAATTGGGCGTAACAGGTGAAAATTTCACCAATGGAAGCCATAGTGTGTGGTGTTGTTGTCAACAAGACATGTTACAGACTGTATTTGAGGAAAAAAAGTTTTTATTTTTACCAAGCCTGTGCAATGCTTCGAAATTATGAATCCGAATAAATTATTATTATTATTAGCACCGCGTCTTACTACCCGTTCGGGTTATACGCACTTACGCTAATGTGTAATGGTAGGGTGATTGTGAGATGAAATGGAGGACCTACAGTTTAACGTGGAATCCGAACCACGGTGGAGGCCTGGCATTCCTCACATTCACAAGATGTCTTGTCAGAGGTGAAGGAAATCCGAATAAAAATAATCTTAGTATTCGTATTCGATTTGAAATGACTAATTTAAAAAAAAAAAAATGTACGGAATTCCGCACGAATTTTCTCACTCCATTGTTTAAAAATGGAAATATTTACTGAAAACTTGCAATATCTGTGAAACGAAATAATACACACTAGTAATCCCGGGGGGGAAATGTGTTATACTTGCGTTAAACTTTTTTTACTCCAGAAATTAAATTTTATGATTTTATTTTTAAAGAATTAAAGTCCTCACTAGTATATTTGGACTAAAAAATATATATAAATTGGGTTCACAAGGGTTAATATATCGTATTAAAATTTCGACTTTCGCTAAAATTCTCGAGATTTTATTAGGGATTGCACATTTTAACATTTTTATGAAATTCCTCATTTATAAATTTAGACCAATAAAAAAGGTAAATATTGACTATTGAGTCTAAAATTATAGAGATAGATCATTGCTGGACAAACATTTCCCTTAAGAGTATAAGGGTGTATGGCCCAAAATAAATACTATAATAATTATATATATATATATATATATTAGTAGGTATTATTAAACCAAAATTGGATCAGTGTATTAAATATAAATTAAATGTATATTTTAAGCACAGTGTTTACTCAAAGTGTGAAATGTTAGCATCTAATTCAACAATTTTTAGAAAAACCAATTGATGCAAAGATTTCATATTTGGAATGTTAGAAGTTGTTGAAGAGGTTTATTAATTAAAATAAATATTATTTCAATGAGCTTTCAATTAATTGTGTAGAAAGTTGTCAAATAAATGCAATTTTCAATTAACTATTTTGTAAACTTAAACGTGTGTAATAACTGGGGGAAGTAAATAAATTAATGACGACTTCTTTTAACTTTATAATGGTACTTCAGTCACATTAATATTCAATTTGAAACTCATGAAAACTGATACTAGCTGAGGAGCTTCATATTTTGCCCCCGGATTTTGAAAATATATCTGATACAACCCCGCAATACCCGAAACAGAACGGCCCGGTTAGAGTAGAGCAGACAACTCATCCCTTCTCACTCCAAATCACCAGTTGTCTGTCCTTGAAACCATAAATCTGTCGCTAGTGGTTTTGGCATGTTTGTAAATCTTATCGCCCTGACCCATCTCCATCTATCTTTAGGGATTGTTACCTGGCTTTCCACCGTTTTCAAGTCAGTATAGAAAATGCGACATTGATGAAAGGATATTTTTCAGTGTGGCTGAGTGTAAATGCATTTAATGACTTTAGGGATGTGTGAATTGTAATAATATTAGAAAAACAATTTTTATTATTTAAAAAAATTGCCCCACAAGAGTTTAAAGATGGCAGAAGAGATGTAAAGGGCAAAAGGCATAAGCATTCCAAAGCAATGAAACGCTTTTACGAAGAAATTCGGAAAGCCCAAACCGCTAATAAGTTGATGAAATGACTTCAAACCTATATTATGCTATCGAACTTAAATAATTAACTTTTTTTGAAAATTCTTTTGAAATCTGGAACCAAATTCGGAATCTCCAACCTAGCACGTCGATATCTATCTAGTGCTAATCCTGTGTTAAGATCATTTATCGCTCATATTTTAAGGGTTGGTCGGTAATAGATGTGTAAAATCGTCGGCCATTTAATAACAATCAGAAACACACTCTATCGTTGACCCAGGGTAGCGTTATGCTGCTGTTTGAACAATTTTTATTAATTTTAAATGGTTTCTTGGATATGATTTTTAAAGCAGAAGTCGCCAACCTTTATTTAGATGCGGACCACAAAAATGTTTTACCAAGACATTGTAAACCACTAATTAACTATTTAGCAAACAATTTTAGAAAATAATTTTAAGAATGACCCTGAAGAAAGAAAACAGCGTGAGACGTTAATATGTATGAACAATTGTGCATGTGTTAAATAAATAAAGACATATTACTTTTTAGTCATATTGGCCATGAGATGAAATTTGTCGGTTAATATATTAATACATAATGCTACTTTTTACTTTATCACACCTCTCTGGCTGAGAAAAAAATAATAGGCCTAGTTGTCAAAATATCAAACTCGAGATTTTGATGGATGTCGACGTGTCATGAACCGCTGAATCCTAAAATGTGTTGTTTTTTTAAATGTCAGTCTGTAGCTCTCACTAGAGACGAAACTATTTTACCAATTGGGATAAAACTTGGGACATGTGGTTTTAATAAGGTTTCTAGGAGTTTTTTTTAATAATATATCCGACCTTAAAATAAATGGTAGTATTTTTAGAGAAGAAGAGAAAAAATAGATTATATCAAACTCGACTCGGTTAAAATTTGTATATATGTATTGTTTAATATTAAAACAAAATGGAAGTTCTCATTTCTTCATGAAAATAACTTTAAGGGTAATTCACACTTAAGGAAACTTCCAATTTGTATCGTATCTGCGCACCTCTTTGAGATACAAAATAACTTATCATTAAATATTATTATTAAATATAAAAATCGTTATTTGAAATGTATTTTTATAGAACCAATAGTTTCCGAATTATAAGTACCTATATATATGTCGTAGGTGGGTTGGGAAATCCGGCCTATTGCAAAGGGCACCCTCAATTTACAATTAACCAAGCTAATTCTAAAATAATATTATATTTGCTTATCAGCCTGATCATTTTTATAAAAGACTACATTTTCACTCTTTTTTTTATGTCCTTTCTCGTAAAATGTTTTTTATAATGCATTTCCTCCCTTTGTCCAGGCTTAACGAATAAGTTTTATAACAACTATCAAAACATAGTTTGTAGGTCCCAAGTTCAATTCCCATGTCCAGATGTAATTTTTTTATTAAAATAATATGTAGATGAGGCTATAAGCGTAATTAACAAATACTCATATTCGACATCATGCAGAGATAATACTTTAAATACTTAACATCCGCCCCCCATCTCCCTCCACTCTATTAGTTCGGCATATCTGTATATAGCACACTTAGTGTAATTAATATTTATATTTTACTAATGACACTAGTGAGTTAATAATGAGAAATATCTAAAACAGTGGTATTGTACCCACAGTTTTGTGGAAGGACACAGGGAAACTATTTAGAAAGATGCACCCTTTGTTTACCCATTGGGGATTTGAACCCTGACCACCATTCATCGTTAAAATAAAATAAATGAGCTTAGTGTTTAAATCAAGTTAAGGTTAATTTTAAAAATGAACCGGTGGTTTAGTTCGATCGTTGACTCACAGTTTTCATTAAGAATAGCCAGAGAAGAGTGTCTATCTGCTAGCCCTACCCCTCCCCACCTTACCTACCCTACCCAAAACTCCATCCCAAGACTTTCCAGTCACTCCACCGCTGACGAAGATAGGTTTTTTGGTTCTCAACGGAACGGAACGGTAGCTTCAGCTTTCACCTTTTCCTCAGCGACACAAACGCTATCTACAGATTTTTCTCAACATTAGCTCTGTTCAAACACCTTTAAAGAAAAAAGAACATAAACTTTTTGAGAGACTTACTTATCTACTTACTCTATGGAATTAGAGAATTATTGCTTTAAAACTCAAATAGTATCTCTGTACAAATAAAGCTCACAAAATTGTATTAATATATTTGCCAATATCTCCGAAACAATTGGTTTTATAAATATATATTTCAAATAAAAGTTTTTTTTATATTTAATAGTACTACAATTTTGTAATGATAGGTTATTTATTATATTAAATAATTGCGGAGTTAAAGAAATTTATGCTTTTCCAAAGTACCCTAAAAGTAATTTTCCTAGGAAAATGAAAATAGTAATTTTGTTTATAATCTTAATCAACGCATAGATATGAATTTTAATCAAAATCCTTAGAGCCGATTTTGAGAAAATTGATTTTTCTCTTTTTGCCCTTCAGTAAACTACCCTTAATTTTAGGGTTGGATAGCCAATTCCAAAACCCATTGGGACAACCGTATAAAAACCCTAAATACCAAGTTTTAGCCCGGTGGGTAAAGTAGCTTAGGCACAGACAAACATACGAAAATTCAAAAACAACTTTTTTCTGATTCGAGGATCATGAAACGTCAAAATTTATCAAAATTTTGAGTTCGATTTTTTTGACGATCATAATACTTTCTCTACCTTAAGATAGTGAGAAAGTAAAAAATTGAATTAGTTGTATCGTATTCAAGATTCCAAATACAAACATATCTCAAATACGAATTTGAAGGAATTTAATTCATAATTAGAAACTAAAAGTCAAACATTTGAATAATCATTCAACTTTTTAAAGAAGTTGGAATATATCCATCATTTGAATTGGCCGTATAAACTTACGAGCCTCAGAAATTAATACTTAAAATCCAGTTATCATTTGAATACGGCTTATTGACCTTATTTCAAATTGGACTGAATTTTAAAAATAAATAATTGAGTCTAGTAACTAATCGATTAAGATTTGATACCATTTCACTATAATATAGTCAATTCGGATTCTATTCGAAACATTTTTATTATTAAATGTTCTATTCAACTTTGATTCGAAATATTCTCATTATTAAATATTCTATTCGGCTTTGATTTAGAAAAAATAATTATTAAATTATCTATTTGGCTTCGATTCGAAAAAAATTCATTATTTAATATTCGATTTTGACTTGATCAGAAACGTTTTCATTTATATTATTCTAGTCAGATTCAATACGAGCTAGTAATCAATGATAGGCCCACAGATTCAAATCAAAATTGAATATCTTGTATTCATACAGGCTCAATTTTTTTTTTTAACTGAATTTTGGAGACGTGCGTTTCCTTGTACCCATCTACGCACACAAGTTGCTTTTGTTTATAAGGAATTTTAAATCTACGGTCGTATTCAAAAGGTGATTGCTTATAGCGATGTACTGCTTTGATTTTAGACTTGCTAGGATATTAATGGTATTGCCAGTCTTGCTATTGTATAATACTTTTTGCGCATAAACTGATGCGCAGTCAAATACTTTATTTAAATTGCTTACAAAATAGATTTACAGACACAACAATGACAAAAAAAACACAGCATAAAGGTATTGTTTAAATTAGAAAGTAACACCTTGACACGGGAATCGAACCAGTGACATAGTACGCCAGTGCTTTAATCACTGAGCTGTCAAAGAATTTTTCCGTGCCCAGGGTTATTGTTCAGTCATATTTTAAGGTACGAGCCGATTCTTGAATAGCTTAGTGGTTAGAGCAGTGGTGTACTAAGTCAAAGGTCCCAGGTTCAATACCCGTGTCCCGGTGTCATGTTTTAAATTTAAATAATATTATATTTAAATGCGGTTACAACCGTGACCAACAAATATAATAGCTTATTTTATTTATATTATCTATAAAATGAGATGAATGACCGTAAATCTTATAATATAAAGGAGGAAAGATATATGAAAATTAGCATAACTTAACTATCAATATTCTGAGACAAAATCAGGGGACATTAAATATTAATATCATAAATAAATAACCAAAACTAATACAATCAGTCTAAAAACTATTTACATTGAAAATTCCAAGTTATTGGTGAAGCATGCAAAGCATTATAGTTTTCTTGTTTTTTTTAATTTGAGGTATTTAACGTGCACTTTCTGAACCAAGTGATTATATTAGTACACCACTTATAAACTAATTTAAATCTATAAAAAAAACTTTCTAAATACGCTAGGACTATTAGTTGACATTCTACTGAAAGTTGGCATGTTAGTTGAGAAATATGAACTGTCTTCTAGTTGACTTGCTATACTTTAAGCAGCAAATTTTTATGGCCAAGACTGTACATTTGGTTTTATTAGGGCTTATCTAAATAAAATATAGTAGAATATTACAAATTGAAATAGCTATAAACTAGGTAATTGAGATAATTGTGTGACGTAACGTGACGTAACATATCCACACACGTACCTATGATACATATCGGTTTCCTGATGAAACGAAGTCTTCCACAGAAACCCATATACTTGGACCTACAGCCAGCCGACCATAGTCGAATCAGGTACTCGACACCGAAGAAAACTACAAGGCATATTTCCTGAAAAAAAAATTAACAGAAGGTAAAACACAAGGTTGTTTGTGAGCACAGGACTAATCATACTAATTTGCTACTCAAATTGCCATCAATGCACCAGCCTAAAGCTGAATTCACACTTTTGGTACGGACAGACTGGATGCGCGAGCGACTAAAAAATAAAATAGAACACATTGGTTGTAATGAGAGGTGGCCAGACTGGTTATATTTTTCAATCACACACGCTCGAGCAGGAACAGTCTAGTTTACAGGCGCTAGGTAATATTATTGTATATCGGTTCATTTAGTGCTAGGAAACTTCTAAATTTTACATGATATTTGACTTTTTTTTATTATTATTGATAGGTTTAGCTCACTTGCTACTAATGGCCTAATTTAATTGGTAATATCATAAACCATACCTACATAGATATATAGTATATATATATCTGATATGTTAAAATACGTCAATACTATTATCAAAGTAGGCCTTTACAAATAATAATCCCCATTACCGTAAAGAGAGGATAGGAAAACCACAACAATAAATCACTTGTCAAAAACCACCCTCAGTTCTCTGAGCCAAGATTCGAACCTTTTCCTCCTCGTCAACAACTATCGAGAGCTATCTGCTAATCACGTTTTTCAATCTGGCCGAACCCGTACGCTGAAATTTGAAAGCAGTTAAGTGACTCCGCACCTTTTTGTTCTGAAGCTGTTCACACACGCGCGGAAAGTTGGGAATTTCTGTTTACCCATGATGCATTGAAACGCCAAACATAAAAACGTAAATATTACAATCAACTGTTTGCCTCCAATATTGTGTGTTGATAACCCTTGTTTATTCTCTTAAGCAGTCATCACCATTATGGACAGGGAAAAAATAATAGCATTGCTTGCAGCTATAGAAGAATAACAAAACGTGAAAACGTATAGACGTTAAATAAACTGAATGGATCAGTCTTTCTTTTAAATCATCACTTTCAAAATACGCCATCGTGAGAATGCGCTATGTTTATAAATAATGCATGTTTGAAAGTTCGCGCATGCGCTGATCGGGTATTCTTGGCGGGTTTTCTATAGAGGCACTGTAAAAGTTGAAATTATTTCTACTCGAGCATTGCGGGCTACGCTGGCCACGCGGGACTTCTTGTGACTGGAATAGAGCTGTCACGTGAACAAATTATCAGCACTGCTCTCGTTTTACAGCGAACGTGTGAATTCACATTAGCCTAGCTCTGGTCGCATTCAAATTGTATTTTAGATTTGAGTGCGACACTTCTTATTTCATCGAAATAATTACGGTTATGATTAGTTATTGGGGGAAAAAAAGAGGTACACATAATTAAATCAGATTAAACCATCACTGAGTTATTTAAAAAGTCGTAATCAATCAAACAAATTAACAAGTTAAACATAAATATAATTAAATAAGACCCAATTCAGTAGTATAATGGTCTAAGGTGTCATTCTCACAATAAATTGAACAGCTGGTGACCGGAAGATCAGGAGTCGAGTCCCAGTCGAATGTACTGAGGGTGGTTTGTCCTGAATAGTTTTCTCACTTCACGCAAATGTGGATACACTTCACCAAAATTCAACCTTCCTCAACTTTAACGCCTCAGCATAATCAGTACATAAGCATATACCGTAGTCAAATGGGTAGTGAGACAAAGTGCTGGAAAAAAACTTAATAAACAAACTAATAAATGAAACACAATATACAAATTAGCTTAACAATTATTTGTATAGCCGTCACTAATGACATTTATTTGTTGCACAGCTTACACTCTACATAAAGTTCATAAGTCATCATATATACCACCCAGTGGCGCAGGAACTGGGGGCGGGACTGGGGGTAACTTTTACCCCCTCCCAAAAATAGAAGGGGGTAAAAAGTATAATTTTTACCCCCTCTCCCACTACAAAAAAATATAGTAAAACATTTAAATAATGTAATGATCTTGTTAAAGCAAGATACAAAGTCCACACCAAATTAAAATAGTCAAAATAAAATGTGCTTGGAGCACACACTGAAGAGATTTTGAAAACTCTAATATGGATACCAGCTACATCAGTTACTGCAAAAAGAAGTTTTTAAATGCTTGTACGAATAAAAAACTATCTTTGCTCCACGATGAGACAATGTAGACTAAATCATCTGTGCCTGCTTAATGCACAACCTAAGATTCAACAAAATTGAAATTGCAAAATTAGTTAGTGGTTTTATAGCTAGTAGCAAATATAGGGCAAAGGTGTATGGAAACCTACTTTAATTTTCAGTGTTTCATAATTCTTAGTTGAGCCGCATCAGATATAAATTTTCTTAATTTGTTTTGTGTGTATTAATTCTAATGTCTGGCATGACTAAAATAAATGGGGAAAATGCACAGTGGGACCGTTAAATACATGCATCCCTTGTTAAACGTGATCTCACTTTACGCGTTTTTGCTATAGCGCAACTAAGAAATAATAAAAAATATGCATGGTCGGCTGTAATTTCGCAGTCACCTCGTGCGATGGTGACGTGACCTAGTGTGCGCTCATTTCAGTGAGGACAAAGATCTTACTGTACAGTTTGGTGTTAGGGGTGGTGGTATTGACAACATTGGAGATGCAGGGGCAGAAGTTAAACAGTCCTGTATGAAGGGAGTTTGGAAAAATATTTGGCCTGAAGTTTCTGATTCTCATGATTTTAATCCTGAACACGAGATTTCCAATTCAAGACATAACATCGTTGACATACCAAGATGTTGGATTTGAGGACGTAGACCAGGCAAATGTGGATGAATTGCTCCAATCCCACACAATAGAGCTCACCAATGAAGATCTTATAGAAATGTAGAATGACATAAAGAATGAAGAGAAAGAGCCTTATGTTGTGGAGCCTATCAAACAACTTTTAACAAAACAATTAGATGATTTTCTTTAAGCACATTGGCAATGCATTAGAAGCAAGTAAGAGAATGACCCAAACATGGATAGAAGCACCAAAGTTGCCAGAGAGATTCAGAGTTATTTGTAGCAAGCCAAATAACTAGAGAGAGAGGAAGAATGCTGCCCGTCAGCTGAGTCTTGACCGTTTTATCAAAAAAGTTGAAAATCGTCACTCTAATGAACCAGGGCATTCAAGAGAGCAAGAGCTTACCATCTCTGAGCCTTCAAGAGAGCAATAGCTTATCGTCCAAGGACCATCAATAGAGCAAGATCCTACCATCCAAGGGCAGTTAAGAGAGCAAGTGCCTACCATCCCGGGGTCGTAAAGAGAACAATAACCTACCATCCCAGGGCAGCCAAGAGAGCAATATCCTACCATCCCCGGGCCATCAAGAAAGCAAGCGCCTACCATCCCAGGGCAGTTAAGAGAGCAAGTGCCTACCATCCCGGGGTCGTAAAGAGAACAATAACCTACCATCCCAGGGCAGCCAAGAGAGCAATATCCTACCATCCCAGGGTCATCAAGAAAGCAAGCGCCTACCATCCCAGGGCAGTCAAGAGAGCAATATCCTACCATCCCAGAGTCATCAAGAAAGCAAGCGCCTACCATCCCAGGGCAGTCAAGAGAGAAAGAGCTTACCCTCCAAGGGTCTTCAAGAAAGCAAGAGAGTGATAATCCATATTTTCCAGATCCAGTTAATTTATCATGCGATTGAAGATTAACAGTATAAAATAAGTATACCTGTAGCATTGTATTAGATAAATTAATTTAAAATGTCATTTGTTCACACATTTCAGGGGATTGAAGATTGACAATAGGTGTAGGCTACTCTTTGTATTGTACTAGTTAGATACAGTAATGAAAATTGCATTCATTTGCAAGTTTTAGATTTTTATTTCCTTTTTCCCTATCTCATCCATGTTAAAATCAATTCCCTTTACGTGTTTTCGTATTATGCGATTATTTATCAGAACCAATCACTCGCGTAGTGTGAGAGACAGCTGTATTACATTTTCTTGTATGTTTGTTTTTAATCTCAAAAATGTTATGATCTATAAAATTTCATTATTATTTCTCCCCCCCNCCCCCCCCCCTAAATTAAAAACGTTCCTGCGCTACTGATGTCACCTGTGGGCTTTTAACCACACGTAGTTCCAACACCATAGAACACACGCTCGACACACCACGCTGTACCTAATTCCACGAACATTTAGTAAACTCTCCCCCACCCACACCCACATAAAAAACCACATGCCTCACAGTTAGGCCTACTTGCTGAAGAAGAATGGTGAGAAACTTGATAGGTAAAACAAATAACCAACAAGTTAGACTCTCTGTCAGCCCCTATTGCAGGATTGTGGATTATGTTAAATACATATTTAACAAATATCATAATCTGAGAAAGCACGCAAAGTATTAAATAGTACTAGAACAGTAATTAGGAAAAATGAATAGTAATAATAATAATAATAATAATAATAATAATAATAATAATGGCGTATTTAGGCTACATCAATCTGTAGCTAAGTTTGTGTAAAGATTAGCCAGTACCAATGTACCGTTGCTCAGGGAACGCCCGAATGTACTAATCGTACATCCTTTTCACGGAAGCTCTTCCCCTATCTCTATGAGATGAAGGGATGATTACAATTAATATTATGACGCGTTAGAGCCAATGAAGATCTCAACCTAACCTAAGCCAAACTAACCAAGCCCTGGCATCCGTGAGAATTAATGACCTTTCGAAAAAGGGGTCTACGATGTTTATACTGTGTTTGCACGGTTGTGAAGGACTTCGTAAGCTTGTATTAAGCGAATTAGAAGTAATACATATTTTGTTTGACAAAAGTGCACACCTTTTGGCATTATATATATCCTATGTCTCTTGAATCCACGGTTCGCGGAAAGAAGATATCCTCCTTTCGATATTGTTGCTCAACCCTAATTTTTAGGGAGATTTGGGATCCGTTTGTATGGGTTTTTAACTATTATTATTCTTTTTGGCAGGTTACAAGTATAACTTTTTTTTTTCATAGGAAGCTGTGTTTTATTCTACCGTAAACTCCACATCCAAAGCTATGTTACGAGTGCCCACACCTAAACTGTATTTTAACCATGCTCCTGTATTTTTACTTAAAACCCCACTACGGTTATATGTGCCCTTGAAACGGATAAAAGCACACCATAAGCAATCCAAACGTCAAAAAGCAAGGAAACTAATTCCACAAATATTCACGGACCTTTCGAGGCTGTCATCCACATTCAGTGACAACACCTCCACTAATTAAAGTCTATAACTGTCCAGCCGACCAAGTAAGTGGTGGAAGTTTGTTGTAATTCCTACTAGGATTGTGGAAGAAAGAATCAAGCCATTAGGAAGGTTTATTTACTACGGTCGAGAACTAATCTTTCATCTTGGCACACCAAAACAAGGAAAAAAATGCACAAACCTGTTGAGGAACAGATCGGTACTTTGATTGATTGGATAACAGAACATGGTGTAAGTGCTGAAGATCATTTTCTAATGTTATTGAATACCATAGATGCAACGTCAAAACCAATGTTCGTATTATTTTGAGTTAGACGAACAGATCAACTCGACCCGAAGATGGTGCTGGACAGTGTAGCGCGTGTTATTTAAAGTAATGCTTCATTTCTGTCCTCGGCCCCTTTACTTAGCCTATTAAGCTACATAATTTTTAAAATGCCAGTGAAGCACGGTGAAACAAATGTTGCTTGAGAGAGCTAAATTCCTGCGACTGGTGTAAAACGCAAATTTAAATTTAAAAATTATTAAACTTTGAATTTAAATACGAATGATGTAACGCACATAAATTTCAATTTTCTAAAGTTTTAAGGCCTTAAATTTGGATGGTGTGACATTCATGTTTAAATTTGAACGATATTAAACTTTGAATTTGAAGGTCAAATTATAAGTGTGGTAATATAAACTTTAAGGTATGTCCCTTGTAATCTTGTTAGTTTAACTCAATAAATCTCCGGAATATTCATTTGATGATTTGCAATTACATAGGTATTTGATCTCTGACCCATTAGGTGTAGGGACATATCCCCAGAGTTTTGGAAAACATCAAGCTCATGTCTTTGGTTTAGATCCGGATATGCGGTATCACCAAATTGACGTGTATAGGTAACTTAAGCTTTAGTTTGAAATACAGAGTGGTTGCCATATGCGGGTACATTTCCTATCAATTCTACCTTCAGTCTCGGTGTCTTTTCGTCCTGCGAGGGTGTGTACGACTAAACCTTCACGAATAAAATAAACCATTTATAAATACTTTCACCCTGTCTGTGTGTTGCTGTTACTTGTAAATAAATAATAATAAAATAATAATAATAGTAATCATAATATTACAACAATAATTATAATATTTTGCTATTCAAATTCTTTATTTCCTTAATATAATGTATAGCACACACCTTAACATATAAACATAGCTGAAAACTATTACCTACACAATTACGCACAAGTTTGAATGATGGTTTATTGTTTTGTTAATAGTTGACAGCGGACGAGAAATCACTGTGTAACCTCTACTATCCCAACTGTACCAACAAGCTGCCTTTATTATATTTGGTAAAACAGAGTTTTTTCATTGCTACTGAAAGTCCCTATATTTACCAATGAGCATGTAGACTAAGGTGTCAGTCTGGTCTAGATTGGTTCACTAGTATTTCCCTTAACTTCGATATGTGTGGTGGAAATAATAATCGTTATAGACGTGTTTAGTGCCTTTAATTTAAATAGATTTGTTTCCTGGACATCTTGGTTTGCAAGATTGGCTTGCCGAAGATGGGGGAATAGGGGTTCGAATTACAGTCGGGTCTACTGAGGGTGGCTTTTCCTGAATCTTTTCCCATTTTTCTTCCACGCTAATGCAGGTAGATTACCTGCTAGACCATCCTAACACCAAATTATATAATAGCCCATATGAAAAAGTGTGTACGATTGTTTCATACCATATAGGCCTATTTAATGAAGTGTCCTGCAAACATTGTTTCGTATTTAATGCCAATACAAGTATTATAATGCACCATATTTTATTGAAAAGGTACAAGATTCACCCCTAGGGTCAGTAGTTACCCAAGGGAGAGGAAAATTGAGTATAAGCGTTCAAAAACCATATATATGTACAGCAGTTTTATGTTTAATGCTTACGTAGAAGAAATAATCAAATCTTTCATGTTTTTGACAGCGTAGAGGAAATACTAACCTTAATTATAGCACTTGTATGTCCAAGTGGAGTGGTTGGTGGTTAAGTGATTTCCCATTTTTCCTAGTCACAAATGTGGGTACATTTCCTTAAACCTTTACTTCCTTAGATTAACTAAATGTAGATAGTCTGGACACAATAATTTACGGCTTTATAATCGCACCTCACAAAAAGTTCAACACATTTAAACAAAGTAAATACTGTAACGATAAGGTTGGAACTAGTGTAAGAACATGTAAGTATTTGAAAATAATTTCTTTGTTCGAAAATTCCCAAGCTACGTGTTACGCAGCTATTTTTAACGACCAAATGTTCATACGCCCATCCGTGATGCTCAGTAAAACCCTTGGTCGGTCTTACTACCAAGCTTTAATTAATCACAGTGGCGTGATAATATAACGATTTTGTATCCTGTGGTTGGGTGTATGTTTCTCCCTCACCCCGTCGCTGTGTGTCTCATTAGTGATTAGACTTCCGTAGTGGGCGAATCGACAAACGTATGCGTCCCACTGCGCAGGCTGGGTAGCGTGCTCGGGGTATGAACTCTGACCTATTCGGGGTGGTCTGCGTCCCTTTTTGGATAATGTTCCAACCACTGAGGCTGGTTAGTGGATTAGGGGAGTAGGATCCGTAACCCATTGGGGACGGTTTGGGCAATGTTCCCAACACCAAAAAATTTGCAGGGCTTCCTACTTTTCCCCGCCACGCAAATGCTGGAACACTTCTACACCATGTCACAAATTCCTTGGTTTTATTCCAGGTGCTTATAACTACACTGATCCAACCAGACAAGAAGAGATTGACGCCTTTTCCGAAACGTGTGGGTGCAATTCCCGGCGCAGTGCGTCACTCGAAGCCTATTCTTTGACAGCCAGAAAAGCTATGTGTTACACCAGGTTTGTTTTTCATACCCCCAACCAGACAAGAGGATACTGACGCCTTTTGTTTAAATATGTGGGTGCACTTCCCAGCACAATTCAGCGTCTTGCGAGTAAAATACGGCCACGTCTAGGGTGGTTTATCAAATTCGACGAATGCATCCGGCTGACGTCTTTGGTGGAACATGTCTTATTGTGGCTAGCTACACCAGGTTTTCTTACAGTAGGTCAGAATGTTGAAGTCCAGTGTTGCTGATGAGTGGTGGCATTCGGACTAGACGTCTTGTTTGCGGGGAAAGTGTGGGTACATTTGCGGTTAAGTGTATTTCTTTGTTGCGCTGATTGAATCAGCGGCGTGATCGGATAAGATCCAACTTGATATCCCCCCTTCCCTCTCACACCTATGTTGAGGTGTGCTCACGAAAGGTAATACGGTGTGATGACATCCCCCTAAAGGGGGTTGGTGGAAGGATGTGCTATATTCTATTGCTCCGTTGATTTTTTCACTCAATAGTGATCAGGCTTCTGTAATAATCGAATCGACCACATATGACCCACCACGCAGACTGACCAGCGTGGGCCATATCCCCAAAACTATGAGCCCCAAGTACATACTGTCTAGTACGTTTCGGAGTAGGGTCTTCGACCCATTGGGGCCGATCCCAAAATGTTTGGACCAAGCTCTTGAACCAAGCTGGTTTGTGGGTTAAGGGTTGGGTCCCTAGCCCGTTGTAGAGGGGTTGGGCTATGTTCGTCCAGAAATGAGGAGGGAGTTGGGTGAGTATAAATACCCCTTCACCAGTATGTGTAAAGGTGGTCAATCGACACGAAATATCGTCTCGGTCAGTGACGTGACAAAGACACAGACAGCCCAGGCTACTTTGTGTGGACTCAGTGAAGGCTGGGTTATCTGTACGTTCTATAATTAAGTTATCCTTTAAGTAATGTAATCTTGGGTACTAGTTCTGAAAGTACCCGTTAACTATAGTTAATGAAATAAAGGCTTGCGTACTGATATTTGTTAAGAAACATATACCTCAAGCTAATGTATCTTTTTGTTTCAATAATAGGCTTTTTTATCTCCATAGGTAGTTAAAAGTAAGAAGTTTCTCCTTTTACAAACCGTTTTTTTACTATCAATTTGGAAAGGAGTGGTCTAGAATTTGAGAAAATATACTAATTTTCTTTGGCTGTAGTTAAATTTGAGCTTTGCTTCATTTATCTCCTCGCATACACATTTAAAAATATAATAAATATTTCCCCATAATATTATATAAGGATTAATATGTGAAGGCACAGAATGTTAATCTAATAAAATAATTAATTGATTCCCAGACAAAAAAAAAGCTACTCTACGTGTGAGGAAACGATTTATAAAAGTTGAAATACGGTTCTTATGAACTTTGGGAAGGATGTGGTGATAATTTAAATAAATGTTTTTGTTTGGAACTTTTGAGGAACGTGTGACTGGAGTTTGTCGTCAGAGTGAGGTGAAATAGGGATAGGGGATAGATGAATAAATATTCTAACTCACCATCCAAAAGAGAGTCTCATTGGCAAAGTTGGAGTATTGGTCTATCGTTGACAGTACACTGAATATAAGACACACCAGCACCACCATGAACCTGAAATAATATATACAATATAATAGTGCGATCTTAGCAGTAGTGTAAACAATAGAGTAAAATACTTAAAACACTCTCTTGGATGTATTGTTAAACTTTTCTATCAATTCATTAAAAAATGTAAACAAATTTTCTTAAATTAAGAAAACTAAAAGTTTAATAAAGTAGTATTTACATACTATAAATGAAACAACAATAATTACTAAAAGAATTTCATAAACTCATAATTGAATTAAACATATGTTAAGTGTTAGGTAAAGTCGGTAAGGAAAGAGGAAGGTTGTCTTTCTAAAAGAAGAAATACAAATATTTTAAAGAATAACGTAAATATGATAAAGTAATTCTTATTGTGAGATTATAAACTATAGTACAAATAATTACGTAACAAGTATTTTAAGTGAGCTCAGAATTTAATAATATGAAGGAATAAAAATGCAATAAACTACCATAGAAAATGCTAGAAGGTTTGTTAAAATATTACGGCGTTAGTAGAAATGAATGAGTGACATTAATAAGAACAGGATTAGTGTTTCTTGGTGATTAATGGAAATGGTGAGGAATACCAGTATATTCAATTATCTATTACCTACAATAGTCAGTGGTTTTAAAAGTGAAGTCATCATAAAGAAACAACGATTCTGGCTAAAGTTAGTGTCATAAAAGAGAAACTGTAAAACTGATACGGCTAGGGGTAAGATAGTTAAGTATTGCGGAATAAGTGTTTGCTTCTTTTTTTTTCTGATTCACAAATAATATCGTTTTTAACAGTAGATTCACGTTTTTATAATATATTCAATCTACAATTATTTTACCCGCCTCGGTGGCGTAGTTGGCTAACGCGCTTGTCGTGTTGAGCTCGACTGCTGAGGACGGGGAGATCGAGGTTCGAAATCGCGGTCGGGTGAACTGGGGTGGTTTTCCCTAAATGGTTTTCCACTATCCCTCCACACAAATGCGGGTTCACTTCCTCTAACTCAACCTTCCCAATTCCTAATCCATTAGCGTAATTAGTACTTAGGCGTATAACCCGAACGGGTAGTAAGACGCGGTGCTAAATATAAGTATATATATATATATATATATAATTATTTTTTGTTCGATTGGTGGCTTTTCCTAGACTTAAGGCTTGTATTAGTTGTTCCAGCAATTGGCGGTACTTTCCCATGTGTCCCAGATAATCAAATCTACCACTTGATGACTCGCAATCAACAACAGCTATCAAATCAGTTAAACTGAGAAGCCGTCAACAATCGACTTAGGTTCGCACACAATGTAAAGAGAATAGAAGGTAGTGCCAGACGGAGATTGACATCTGATTGGATGAGCTTGTGACGTCACTCAGTATACAAGCCAGCGCGCTACATCGGCTACATACACAAAGCTAAATTAAAGACAAATTAATTGTTAAAATAAGGTCACATTTTGGAGCTTTAAATAATGAATAAACCTTTGAAATCCACACCAATGTCCAATTAACGTCATTATTATCATCCGTACTAAAATAGAACCGCTGTGTATTGGGTGACGTAAGCAATGGCATAATTAAATTACTCCAAGAGGCGTTACCTTTCTATTCTCTTTACATTGGTCGCACACTCCTCGTAATGTTCTTGATAGCTATTATTCTGTTTTCACCCAACTACATAAGGGGTAATGTGGTTGGGTGTAATGTTTGTTTGTTAACACTTTTTACCTAAGCTACTCAACTGATTTGATGAAAATTATATCAAATGATTCCTTATGATTTCAGGAGTGATCTTAGCTAAGTTAGTCTCCCGTGGAACCCCTTTAATGGTTTAAAGTGTTAATTTTTTGGACGCGACGAGTCAGGCATGTGTGGCTATCTGACAGTTTCACAAAAGTTTCATAAAAAAAAATAGCTAATTTAAAAAACAAAAAGCCCGAGTCGGAATAAATTTAATAACCTAAAAACATAAAAGCACATTTGAAACATTTTATTTTAGCTTACAATCATGAGACACTCACTCGGGTATTTATTAGACATAGGTATAAGTGGGAAGTGTGAATAGTTACAGGACATTAGCGTTAATGCCACAGCAGGCCGGGTGCCCTTATCTACGGATATGTACTTAACAGTAGGAATCCTATTATGTATTTTGTCACAGGTTGTACTAAGAGGAGAGGGCTACTCAAGTCCCCCCTTTTTATTTAATATATTTATTTAAACACAGTTTTAATGATCTGTTTTTATCTTTTAACATATTTGATTAATAAATACTCTATAAACATTAATTTAAAAAAATTTAGAGGCATAACTTTTGGTAAAATAACATAACTATTAAAAACGACTCACTAATCGAATTGTGGGTCACTATTCGGCTCACAAGTGTTTATGCACAACGCAAGTGGTCTTTAACTTTTGTATATTTAAAATGGCTCTTTACTGGTTCACAATATTCATTAGTGACACAATTAACTGTTAAAAGTATTGCTGCAAATGACATCCAAAAATATCCTGCCAATCTAATAAATATCCTTACAATAACGAACTGTAACAGTTGACAAAGTGTTGACAAAGACAACATAGATCTACAGTAGCCCCATGGTTTCTTTGGTGCTGACTGACAGCTTTGAAAAGTTACCAGACCAAATTATGTATCCCTACGCCAAACCATATGATCTGCAAAAACATGTGTTTAGTAGCTGTCACCTTTGGCGGTCAAAATTTGGGTATATACCTAAATGTTGACTGTCAGAAGTCAGCTATGAGCTGTCAGTCAGCACCAAAGAAGCCATGGGGCTACTGTAGCTTGGATTGGTAAATATGAATCTAGTAGACAACTATATGGATTTTGAGTTCCTTCAGATTCAAATTAGTGAAACAAAATTATAAAAGATTGGTGTGCATTGTATTGGCTCGAAGATTTCTAGGGTTAACATAATCTACATGTATAGAGAAAAGGGAAGGCCAACTATGGCGTTAAACGTTGATGTCCTGTACCTATTCACACTTTACATGATAAATACTCAAGTGAGTACCTCATGGTTTTCAGATGAAAGAAAATAGCTCAAACTGAATTTTATGCTTTTAGTATATTACGTTTATCCATAGTCGTTTTTTGTTTGTTTTTTAATTAATTATTTTATTGGGTTAAACTTAGCTGGTAGCGTGTTCAGACTCGATATTGTGTCTTACAGTAATTAGTTAAATCGGTACCCAAACTTAAATTAATAAACGAATGGTTTATTAAGGTTGATTAGAAATACGAAATTATTTTAAGATATTAAAATATCATTTTAAAACTCTTCTGACTTCATCGAAGAAAAAAAAACTAAGAAATAGATATTTCACTGCTGCAAACTATTTTGGATGCTTTCGTTAATATATTCGTAGCTTATTCCAATTTAGTTAAAATTACCTGGTGATTTGTTGGTGCTTTATTTAACAAACTTTCGGGAGATTAATTATAGATTTTATGTTTTTACTATCTCTATAAGTGTATAAATTGCTTTAATTTTCAACTTTTATTTTTTACGTAAAGTAAATTGCTCTCGTTTGGTTTTTTGCTGTTTTATTGATGTATTTCCAACAATATAACCATATTATTAATTCGTTAGTGATGGCTGTCTACAGGAATCGTTGTAATACTGGAAACAAACTTCAGGGCTTAATAAAGATATTTAGCTTGTCAATTTTTACCCATTTGACTATATATTATTTATAGTCTAAGCTGGATAAAACCAAAAGAAACTTAGGGTGGTGTCAATAATAAAATATGGGAGAGTTGGTATGATTTTGTAGTGTTAATAACTGTTCCCATGGGTGTTTGAAATATGTACTGTAGTTTTAATAGCTTTTACCACGAGTTGTTGAAGTATGTTCAGCAGCTGTAATAGCTGTTACCATGAGTGTTTTTGACAATGTAATGTAGTTTTAATAAATGTTCACATGAGTGTTTTATATCTGTAGTATTGATAACTGTCCCCATGATTGTTTTAGGTAGTGTGCTGTAAATAGCTATTCGAATGTAGATTTTAGGTTATGTAGTGTTATTTATTTGTTTACGAGTGCCTTGTCACCATGCTACAGCGAGTCCTCAGTTTTCAGGTAGAGGAACTCCCTCTTAAATAACACGAACGCTATTTGCGAATATGTTGAATAAGTAGTGATGGCTAGAACAAGGGTGAACCTCCAGCCTGGGTGTTTATCGTGGAAGTAACGAATTATAATTGTAATAATCTACTCTTACGATACCATAACGTAAAATTTGCCTGGGAGCCCACTGGGGTGAAATATTACGATGGTAAAATAGTGCTTCTTTCGTATTTCCCGCAGGGTACTAATTAAAGGGTATGGGAAAGGCTGGCAATATTTAAAGTGGGGGCGATTACTTTAAAAAAAATATACACCAGGGTACCTAATTAGTTAGTCGAGGAAGAGGAAGTAGATTAATTATGTTATCAAGTAGCTCTCCGGGAATTCAGATTGCTGAGAGAGGGTAGCTTTCCAATTGGAAAGTGTAATTTATTATTTTAGGGAACGCCAAATCATAATCTTATGCCAGGGTTTTAATTTATAAGAATATTTTGTCAGGAATTAAAACTGTTAAATTTATAAATAATAAGATGTCATTCATTATTTTTAAAGGCGAATTTCATCATTTTATCATTGTGTATGTTCATTCCCCTAAATAAGATTAAAATGTTGATCCAAGTTTGTTTTTTTACAATTATCTGGAACAAATTTTTGACTTGTTAATCACAGTATTATGTGGAGACGTTTTTAGGAGTTTTAAATACAAAATTGGTACTAGTATGAATAAAGGCAAGTAATAGAAAAACATAGCCTACAAAAAGTTAGTAATAATAATAATAATAATAATATCGTGTCTGTGTTACATAAATGTGTAGATCAGTTTGCGGAAAGATAGGCCAGTACTAATGTACAGTCACCCAGAGGACGCTCAAATGTACTAATCGTACATCCTTTTCATGAAGGCTCTTTCCATGTTCCAATGAGACGATAGGATGACAGTATGACTAGCTAAAGCCAATGAAGATCTTAACTTAACTTAAGCCTAACTAACCAAATCCTGGTGACCATGGAAAAGTATTCTCGTTTCAAAAAAATTCCCTGGCACTAGCCGTGTATCGATCCCGGGACCTATATGTCAGCAGCCAGAGGATCTGACCACTAAATCACTAGGCAACCTGGTAATTATAGTAAAATTAGGGTAATAAGTATTGTTATATCAAATAATTTTTTAATAAAATTACAGCGTTTCTACATAATGTGAAACATTAATATACCTGTACTTCTCCGGATGGGTTAACTAATAATCAGACTGGGCGTGTTTTAGTCAATAAGTGACCGGCCGGCCCCGTGGTGCAGTGGTCAGTGCACCTGGCTACGAGTCTTGTGGTCGCGGGTTTGATTGCCAACTGGTATCTTGGGAATGTTCCCGAAAGGGGAACTGTCCCAACGGTCATCAGGATTTGGTTAAATCTGCTTAAGTTATGATGTAAGTGTTTCTACTGATTCCACTCCCTTAAACTCACTATCACTAACATCATCTCATATCATCGGGACATGGGAGGAGCTTCTATGGAAATAATGTACGATTATTATTATTATTATTAGCACCGCGTCTTACTACCCGTTCGGGTTATACGCACTTACGCTAATGTGTAATGTTAGGGTGATTGTGAGATGAAATGAAGGACCTACAGTTTAACGTGGAATCCGAACCACGGTGGAGGCCTGGCATTCCTCACATTCACAAGATGTCTTGTCAG
>CABEEJ010000134.1:116210-143956 GCA_901482245.1 Timema douglasi
CTGAAACTGAATCTTCCGTATTAATGTCTTCCATTCACACACATAAACAGAACCCTGACCCTCCTGAAACTGAATCTCCTGTATTAATGTATTCCATTCACACACATAAACAAACCCTAACCCTCCTGAAACTGATTCTCCTGTATTAATGTCTTCCATTCACACACATAAACAGAACCCTGGCCCTACTGAAACTGAATCTCCCGTATTAATGTATTCCATTCACACACATAAACAGAACCCTGGCCCTACTGAAACTGAATCTCCCGTATTAATGTCGTCCATTCACACACAAGAAGAGAACCCTGACCCTCCTGAAACTGAATCTCCTGTATTAATGTATTCCATTCACACACATAAAGAGAACCCTGACCCTCCTGAAACTGAATCTCCTGTATTAATGTCTTCCATTCACACACATAAACAGAACCCTGGCCCTAATAAAACTGAATCTCCCGTATTAATGTCGTCCATTCACACACATAAAGAGAACCCTGGCCCTCCTGAAACTGAATCTCCTTTATTAATGTATTCCATTCACACACATAATGAGAGCCCTGACCCTCCTGAAACTGAATCTCCTGTATTAATGTCTTCCATTCACACACATAATGAGAACCCTGACCCTCCTGAAACGGAATCTCCCGTATTAATGTCGTCCATTCACACACAAGAAGAGAACCCTGACCCTCCTGAAACTGAATCTCCTGTATTAATGTCTTCCATTCACACACATAAACAGAACCCTGACCCTCCTGAAACTGAATCTCCCGTATTAATGTATTCCATTCACACACATAAACAGAACCCTGACCCTCCTGAAACTTAATCTACCGTATTAATGTATTCTATTCACAGACATAAAGAGAACCCTGACCCTCCTGAAACTGAATCTCCCGTATTAATGTATTCCATTCACACATAAGAAGAGAACCCTGACCCTCCTGAAACTGAATCTCCTGTATTAATGTCTTCCATTCACACACATAAAGAAACCCCTGACCCTCCTGAAACTTAATCTCTTTTATTAATGTATTCCATTCACACACATAAAGAAAACCCTGACCCTCCTGAAACTGAATCTCCCGTATTAATGTATTCCATTCACACACAAGAAGAGAACCCTGACCCTCCTGAAACTGAATCTCCTGTATTAATGTATTCCATTCCCAAACATAAAGAGAACTCATGACCCTCCTGAAACTGAATCTCCTGTACTAAGCTCGTCCAGTGAAAATCGTGATGACTTGTCGCTGTAAAGGCTTCATTTCAATATTAGCTGAATGAGACTGTCCGTTTTACTAGCAGACAAAAATATCGGTTTTATTATCCTATCCCCCTCTTTCGTTGAACTAGTATGTGACGTAATAACTGCACTACTGACGTCACGTGGGCTTCACCTGCGGCAGGAAGTTCTATACGATCGAATAGTCAATTCTACGCTACTCGGACACACACGAAACTAACCGAGTGTTCCCGAGTACTATATATTTGGAGCATGCGCAAAATGGATAGACACGAGACAACATTTTTCACTATAATAATATAACAGGAGCGTGCTCTAAAAGGATAAACACAAATTTGACAGTTGTTCATTATAATAATATAACAGGAACGTGCTTTAAAGGATAAACACAAGGCTGACAATTGTTCACTATAATAATATAACAGGACCGTGCTTTAAAGGATAAACACAAGACTGACCATTGTTCACTATAATAATATAACAGGAACGTGCTTTAAAAGATTAACACAAGACTGACCATTATTCACTATAATAATATAACAGACGCGTGCTTTAAAAGATGAACACAAGACTGACCATTGTTCACTATAATAATATAACAGGAAAGTGCTTTAAAGGATAAACACAAGGCTGACAATTATTCACTATAATAATATAACAGGACCGTGCTTTAAAGGATAAACACAATACTGACCATTGTTCACTATAATAATATAACAGGAACGTTATTTAAAGGATAAACACAAGGCTGACAATTGTTCACTATAATAATATAACAGGACCGTGCTTTAAAGGATAAACACAAGACCTGCCATTGTTCACTATAATAATATAACAGGAACGTGCTTTAAAGGATAAACACAAGACTGACCATTGTTCACTATAATGATATAACAGGAACGTGCTTTAAAGGATATACACAAGGCTGATAATTGTTCACTATAATAATATAACAGGAACGTGATTTAAAGGATAAACACAAGGCTGACATTTGTTCACTATAATAATATAACAGGACCGTGCTTTAAAGGATAAACACAAGACTGACCATTGTTCACTATAATAATATAACAGGAAACGTGCTTTAAAGGATAAACACAAAGCTGACAATTGTTCACTATAATAATATAACAGGACCGTGCTTTAAAGGATAAACACAAGGCCGACAATTGTTCACTATAATAATATAACAGGATCGTGCTTTAAAAGATAAACACAAGACTGACCATTGTTCACTCTAATTATATAACAGGAACGTGCTTTAAAGGATAAACACAAAGCTGACAATTGTTCACTATAATAATATAACAGGAACGTGCTTTAAAGGATAAAAACAAATCTGACAATTGTTCACTATAATAATATAACAGGAACGTGCTTTAAAAGATAAACACAAGACTGACCATTGTTCACTATAATAATATAACAGGAACGTGATTTAAAGGATAAACACAAGGCTGGCAATTGTTTACTATAATAATATAACAGGAACGTGCTTTAAAGGATAAACACAAAGCTGACAATTGATTACTATAATAATATAACAGGAACGTGCTTTAAAAGATAAACACAAGACTGACCATTGTTCACTATAATTATATAACAGGAACGTGCTTTAAAGGATAAACACAAAGCTGACAATTGTTCACTATAATAATATAACAGGAACGTGATTTAAAGTATAAACACAAGGCTGGCAATTGTTTACTATAATAATATAACAGACGCGTGCTTTAAAAGATGAACACAAGGCTGGTCATTGTTCACTGCATTAATATAACCAGAGCTAGTCCTAAAATGACCTGCACAAGACTCGATAGGTGTTAGTGGGATAAATAATACTGATTTATATTGAAAAGGAATTAGCTACAGGCAGTTGAAATGAAAGCATCTACAGACCGTGCATAGTATTAGGATATTATTATTACCATTAAACAGTTTAAAATAAATAATTTTCAGGTAGTTGTAAAAGGAGCCGCTACAGACAGTTTATAACAGAGAGTAACTAAGGTCAATTTAAAATAATTGGACCATGGAGAGTTGAAAGTAGCTCCTCATTGGACAGGGTAAAAGAAAACATTTTTGGAAAGCTGAAGAAAACTTTTTTAAACAATTGAAAATAGAGCATTTTCAGACACCGTATTCATAGACAGACTATTGAAAGGAGAACATTTTCAGACATTTTATAAGAGAGTATTCAAAAACAGTTGAACGGAAAGTATCTTCAGGCAGATGATAAGAGAGTAGTCATAGTGAATCTGAAAGCGAGCATCTAGAGACATTGGAAAATAGAGTATCCTCAAACAATTGACTATGCAATATTCATAGAAATACTTTTGAAAGCAGAAAATGTTTAGACATTTGAAAAGAGAGTATTTACAAACAGTTGAAAGGTGGACATCTACAGACAGTGGAAAATAGAGCATCTTCAGACAGTTAAAAATGTAGTATTCACCGGGAGTTTAAAACAATCAACTACAGAAAACCGATAAAAGAGAGTGGGTTCCACAAACAGTTGAAAGGGAAGCATCTAAAGACAGATGAAAAGGGAGTAGCTACATTCTACATACATTGTAGGAAGTAGCAACTACAGACAGTTGAAAAGGGAGCATCCACAGACTGTTTAACATAGTCGCAGCAGGTACAGACAGTTGAAAGGGAAGCATCTAAAGACAGATGAATAGGGAGTAGCATTCTACATACATTGTAGGAAGTAGCAACTACAAACAGTTGAAAAGGGAGCATCCACAGACTGTTTAACATAGTCGCAGCAGGTACAGGCAGTTGAAAGGGAAGTAGCTATATACAGTTGTAAAGAGAATATTTATATATAGTTGGAAAAGGGAGCAAATACAGTTGAAATTGTAAAATCTACAGGGTGTTAAACATAAAGTAATCACAAACCATTTAAAGAGGAGTAGCTACAGCCAATTGAAAGTGATGTAACTATATACAGTTGAAAATAAAGTATTTACATATAGTTGAAAAGGGAGCAACTACAAACTTTTGAAAAGGTAATATTTATAAACTGTTTTAAAAAGGAACAGATAATGCTCGTGTACATTAAACTGAAGAATGAAACCTAGACATGGGAATCGAACCCAGGATATCTGGCTTAATACGCTTATATTGAGATATCCAGGAGTCATCCCGTGCCCAGGGTCATTCTTAGCTCATATTTTAAGGAAGAGTCTGTTCATGTTTTACATGGGGACAACGTATTAGTGGAATCATCTAAGAAAGAATACCTAAATATCGAGTAATCCCTCAAATTTAATCATAAAATTTATATTTAAAAACAATACAGACCTCTTACAAATCCTTCCCCGTCAGCCTTAATCATATCACATGAGGTGTACGTTTGTTTGAAAATAAATATATAATGTAAATTGGTTTTTCAACAGAAAAAGTATCTAAATATTGTATTAATCACACTAAAACTCAAACTAAACTTATATTTCATGTGTTCATCTAAGCAAAACAAAATAGGCCTAATAAATGAATGAAGAAAACCCAGGGATATAACTTAGCCAAGAGGCTATGAAATGTAACAATCATGTATTTTAAAAACCCTACCGGCAATTTTGTTCCGCTCTGTTTATTTTACCGACTGGATGTTCTACATTCGTATCATAGAATAGGAAATCGAAGGATTGGTTTGGAATGCGTTCGCTGGCTCATGTTGAGCAATAAACTACTCTACTTACACAAGTATTAATATATTCAACCCCGATATATTTTTTTAACCTGTAATCTCGCCCTCTGTAGCTTACAGTTCGACTAGACTACAAGTACTGTAAACTCTCACGGTGATGTGGTACAAGAAGCACACCTAGCCTTAAGAAATGTATCATTTCTCATTGATATCTAAAAGCAAGTTCATGAAGTCCTACTCACCAACTTGCAAGCTAACAATTACCCCCAGCAAGATTATGTACTCATGAACTTAGTTGTGGATTTCAATAAGAAATGCAACATAGTGTTACAAAAACACTGTTCGACTAGACTAGAGGTACCGAGTACTTACACGGTGAAGTGGTACACGAAGCACACCCCGCTTCTATGGTGTTTTATTAACACTGTTCGACTAGACTAGAGGTACTGAGTACTTACACGGTGAAGTGGTACACGAAGCACACCCAGCCTCCAGGGTGTTCCAAGAACACGTACACCCGCTCCTGGAATGTTTTGCCCTTCTTATGGTGGAACACATACTTGGCCTTGAAGGCCTGATCTATGGGCAAATATATTGGGTAGTACGGGTCAGGGACTCCGGGGGGCTTACTGCCACTCGGAACTGTCTCCACAACATCCCCAATACCATCCTCATCTTCCATCTCTTCATCCTCGGACTGACTGGGTCCGTAGGGGTGGCCGACGTCGTCGTTGAATCGTTGCCGCCGTTTCTTGATGGGTGTTGGGACGCGTTTATGGTGCGCTTCCCCAAACCTAGGCACCCTCGGCTGCCGGAGACGCCGCAGCTGCTGCCCGAAAAAGGCAAGGCGACCTGACGGTGGAGCCTGTGGACTCGTGTCATCGGTGCCATTGTTAGCGTCAGTGTCGTCGCTCGTGTTATTGAGGCGTTGGCGCTCTTCCCAGTCCGGGTCATCGTCGTCTTCGCTGGACTCCTTGCGTGTCTTGTGGAGAGGTGACTTGAGAACACTCAGCACTAGAGCCTCGCCCCCCGAAGAGGACGCACGCACCACCACCTCACGAGACTGGCGATACAAGTGTTCCTGTTCAGATCTGTTCATGCCAGCCATGACGGCACAAATCATTGGATTGTTTCAATAGTGTTGGTTCACTAGGACTAGTGACGTGTAAAACATAGTATTGTCCCAAGCCTGTTGGCTCATTTGGACTAGCCACATACAAACTATAATATTGTCTCAAGCGTGTTGGCTCACCAGAACTAGCCACACACAAAATACCGTATTGTTTTGGGCGTTTTGGTTCATTAGGACTAGACAGACACAAAACATCGTACTGTCTCAAACGTGTTGGCTCATTTGGACTAGCCACATACAAAATATAATATTGTCTCAAGCGTGTTGGCTCACCAGAACTAGCCACACACAAAATACTGTATTGTTTCTAGCGTGTTGGTTCATTAGGACTAGACAGACACAAAACATCGTACTGTCTCAAACGTGTTGGCTCATTTGGACTAGCCACATACAAAATATAATATTGTCTCAAGCGTGTTGGCTCACCAGAACTAGCCACACACAAAATACCGTATTGTTTCTAGCATGTTGGTTCATTAGGACTAGACAGACACAAAACATCTTATTGTCTCAGGCGTGTTGGTTCATTGGGACTAGCCACATTAAAAATGCCGTATTTCCTCAGGCATGTTGAGTCGTTGGGACTAGACAAACACAAAACATTGTATTGTCTCGGGCGTGTTGGTTTATTATGACTAGCCACACACAAAACCTCGTATTGTCTCAGTCATTTTGGTTCATTATGAATAACTACACACAAAACATGTGTTTTCCCAGGCGTTATGTTTTAATGGGACTAGCCGCATAAAATATACCGTATTGTCTCGGGAATGTTGGTTCATCGGGACTAGCCACACACAAAACTTCGGATTGTTTCAGGCGAGTTAGTTCATTAAAGCTGTGATTCAATATTTATTGCAAGAGTAGGCCTACGGCGTAGACAGGATAGTATAGAAACACTTCAACAGTGGATAAAGAGTACTGGAAGAGTTATTCGATGACAGTTGTAGAAAAAGTTTGAAAAAAAGGTTTGTTCTATAAATGTAAATCCATTTCTACTAATCTAATCTAGATCGTAGTATCACAACGTTTGGTCGAGTGAGCCAGTTTTATTGCTATTTGGTCGACTGTCGATCAACAACCTTAGTTTCTTCGTGAGCAATTCTCTGTCGCACTTATTGGCCACTCATGGTTTATTAGAATAGAGAAGGCAAAGGATGATTGTCAAGACGGACAACTTTTGGACTGAAACAAATTAGAGTGAAAATCTTTGGAGCCGTTGTCTGTCCAACGAAATGGAGACTTTTCAAACGTCTCCGAAATTTTTAAAAGTAATTAAACTTGTATTTATTTGCGGTAAGTTTGATATGCAGGGTCATTCTTAACAAGTTTCAACTAACTATTCACACTGGGACTAGTAATTTGATTCCTAGTTATCACACTACCTTATTGTTTCTGTGTCTATAAAAGTGTTATAGATATTGCGAATGTCGGAAAATCTCCACTCATGTCGATAAACTAAGCGGGTGGCTTCATAGAGGCTTTATAAATATTAATTGAGTGTTATTTAAATTATAACCTTTATCACAAACATAAAACTCGATTTGACCTACTTTATAAATGTTGCACTTGTTCATAGAAAGTGCTTGGATCAAATGACCTCATAAAGAGCTACAAAGCTTTTTTAATATTTTGTAATTATTCATATCAAGATTATTCCTCTAACATTAGAGGCTCAATTAATATCCAGTTAAGTTTAAAATCAATATAGAATTATGTGGGCGAAGTTTTAACATAACTAAAAGGAGTAGAGGTATTCATTAATCACTTATATTTTTAGGGATGTGGATTTGTAGATAATTTATTATTGTTAGTTAAAGTAGTTTTGTTAAATTATGGTCTATCATATCTACTACCACCATTCGAACATGTTATAAAGTGACGATTTTTACCAATTATATAATGTTAATATTAAATTCATCTATAGAAGTAAAAATAAAGGGTTGTTTGTCTAAAAAAACATATTGTTAAACTTTGATTCAATTCTAATCAGTTATAGAATTCATAGAAATAATATATTAAAATGGTTAACTGTCACTAAGCAGCATTGCATTTACATTTAACTTGAGATGGTAAAATAATACACACAAAAAACTGATGGAAAGACTCCTCTATTATATTGAATGCTGTCGTTTAATTCAAGAGGTAAATTTTAATTTTTGGGTTAGTGTATTTCATTTCAACTGTTACTAAATGTATTCATAAAAAGTATTTCACTAATTATACTTTAAAGTTTTAAGTCAAAACATAGTTTTAAAATAATCTGGCATTTGTGTTACAATATTTACTAGATAATCAAATTTTAAAAGATTATTACTACATATAGTAATATTGTTTCACTTTAAACTTAATTAGCTTATTTAATTGATTGTTAAATCATTCAGAAGTCATTAATTTATTAACATGTAGGCTTGTAATAATTTAAATTTAAGTGAAAATAATTTTAAGTATGATTTTAAAATTTAAAACGCACTATTTTGTATTATTCCTAATTTAAATCTCTTGTGGTGATCCTCCAGTCGTTAAAACCAATCGGCGCCTCGTCCCGCCTGAATCTCATGTTGACGCCAAGAGGACTGCTCTAGATCGTTGTCATCCGTGGACTCGAGGTATAGCGGCACATGACAGTGACCTCGCGACACCCGTGATACGCCCGACAGCGTCTCGGCGCAACTCGTTGTCGTCCCGGAACCCTAATTTACGCTTCACCGTCAACATGTTACTCGAGGAGATATCCGCGTGGCCCTTCTCAGGCTCGAACTCAGGACACAAGTGTTAATAGCGGCCCTCCTTGTCCTCTCTCCCCTCCGCGACAACCAACCTGTAGCTGAGCGTCGGGCGGGAGGCGACGCACTCGCGCGCTGCGGCGGAGAGCGCTCGTAATTCGTCTTGATCGACCGGCGAAATGGCCCAGTGACGTGTTGCGACACTAGCGCGGTGGTTGTTTTACTCACAACCACTCGCGGAGTGAAATATTAGCTAAATACAGTTCACGATCGATTTAGTACATTTTCTAGCTGATATTATCAAATGATATTCTATGAGAAAAGAATGGGCATAAAGGCAAATATTTGAGACACTAACTAATGATAACTCCATCCACTGTTTATTCATCTAACAATACCTTTATTTAAAATACTGGGAAAATGAACTAGTGATAATACCGTCCACCATTCGTCGATCTAACACTATAGTTGGAGAAAGCTGATGCTTGTACAATCAACGAAGCTTTAGAGATTGAAATGATCTAAAAGTTATGGATATTAAAATATAATATTTGTTAATTTTAAATATGGCAACTTGATATGGGTTCGATCTCCGTGTCCAGATGCCATTTTTCAAATTTACAAATAAAACAATTGGTTGGTTTAAAATATTTGGAATATCTATTTGTGATGTCATTCACTGTTCATTATGAAAACGATGGAGATGTTGACAAATACTGTGAGCCTCAGCTAATGATAATAGCACTCACTGTTAAGTGATCAAAAATGAATCTGTTGACAAATACTGAGTAGCTCAACTATTGATTATATGTTCTACTGTTCGTTGATCATACAATGAATTTATTGACCGATAGTGAAGAAATCAGATGATGAAAATACTATCCATTGTTCGTTGAACCAAAAATAAATGTTAACAAATACTGAGATAATCAAGTGATAATAACATATTATGTTCATTTATTTAAAGTGCATAAGCCTCTCCTTATTTCTAACTATTCAGAACCTATCTATCATACGAGTTTAGTAGACATAGACTCATAAATTGGATGATATTACACCCAGCTAATATAATTGGTATTAAGTTATATATATACATATATATGTATATTTGACTTTTATTTTCCATAGACAGCATATCCTGGGTTCAAGATATGTTGATAATATCTTATATTTATGTGCTATATATCTTCCATAGTAATCAATTAGCAAGATACCTAGTTATAGTATATTTTAGTCTATTTGTGGTATCCTGTAATATCCATGATGCTCTCCATACTTTCCTGTATCACCCTCACAATATATTTAAACATTAATATTCGCATGCATTCAGAGTCAAAATTTTCTAATGCATCCATAAATTGATACATACTCCACTCCCCCTTTCCACACACACACACACACACACACACATAAATACATTCCTAGATTTATTAACCATCAGTTCCCACTAATGAATGCATCAACACATAATGCGACATTCCACCCGTCTTTGAATTATTAATGCGGTTAGAAATAAGGTCACCTTCCCTCGGCAATGCTACAAATAGATACGTGGGGTCAAGGTAACCATTATTGATGCCACATAGGTACCAACCTTACTACTGTGGGTCACCAGTAGACCGGTCAGGGATCGATCATATGCTAGTGTCCAAACAAGTTAGCCGCCATCTGAACAAAACGTTACAATAGGTCTACTTGCTTGTTGAGAGTCATCCTGAATTAACACTAGTCACTGATAACAGGTGAGATACATGGGTACCAACCTTACATATGTGGGTCATCAGGTTGCAGGTAAGTTATATTAATATTTATTTATTGAAATTCACACCGCTATCCCGAGATTTATGACTAATTAAAGAGATGAATCAAAAATACTAATTAATAACGTCTCATTCGATATATAAATTGATATGTATAATTTCAAATTCATGTTATGTCATGTTACGGTAGTTTATAGGGCTGTTGTAAAATAGATAGAGGTAGAACTATATTGGTACCTAATATATTGTAGACTCCCAAACCATAACAAGGGCATTGTTTGTATACCCTGATTTTTATTGAAAAAACAGTTTAGAAAGATCCAACCTATTTCTTTGTGGCCAACATTGATAATATTTTAATATAATATTTATGTTATTTTATAGGTATTGATAATACCTATCAAAAATAACAGCTTCAGATAACATGACTTGATGTACGAATATATAAAAATTGTTTTAGTAACTTCAGTAACTACCAGATACTGTTATCCCTACCAAAATGAGTAATACGTTTTATATTTTTTGAATTGAAAAATCACACCTGTACACGGGAGTCGAACCCAGCACCTTTGACCCGTGTCCAGATGTAATTTTTCAATCCAAAGATTATGATATTTAGATGCGGCTATAACCGTAAATAACAAATACAATAGCTTCGCTATTCAATCCATCTCAATACGTTTTATATCATACCCAGGACACAGGCCTACCACCTAGTAATACATTGAATATAATAACAAATATACCCGTACCTGAAACTCCATGACATTAGATTTGATATAATAACTCACTTACCATAGGGTTAAATATTTTGTATAATGTTTAGTAAAGCAATATTACATAACATGTTATGTCATATATCCAGTAAATGATTCGACTTGTAAATTTAGAAATATGAGGCGGAAAATATGACGGATATTGGTGTTTGATTCCAGTCGGCTACATTGAGGAAGGCTTTCCCTAACTGGTTTTTACACTCTCACTCCACGCAAATATGGATGCAATTCCTTTAAATAGAAACTTCCTCATCCCTAACACATTAGCGTAATTAGTACATAGGCGTATAGCCCGAAAGGGTAGTAAGACGTGGTGCTAAGGAAAAATGTAGTCAATAAACAAATTAATGCGAGCCTTTGTAGACAAGTTGTGTTCATAAATCATACTTCAAATTTTTATCAACAATAAAATAATTAAAATAATTTTCTCCGACATTTGTCTTTCCCCCTATCTTCCATGATTCCTATCTACCCCTAGCCAAACCCGTTACCCCCTTCCCCCTTATTATAACCCACTCGTCCCCACACTATATTTTGAAATATAATAGGCTCCAGGTGCCAACTCTACAATTTAACCCTTCCACCGCAAGCCACCACTGCAGAAAATATTCAGATTCAAAATTTCTCGGAAAATTTTCATTTTTACTTGTCGTAAACAATGAGTTCAATTATAATCATATAGCTACGTGAAATAGTATCATTAGTTTGTATATACTATTCATTCGTCAGTTTAACAGTATAGTTTAGTTGCGTATAGCCCGAACGGGTAGTAAGACGTGGTGCTAATAATAATAATAAGTATAGTTTAGATTTAAACTTACATTCTAACATGTCATCTTATAATTTAGATTCAATGTTACACTAAAAAGAAACCAAATACAACTTAGAATCGCAGGTGTCAACATTTTATGGAGAATCAATAGTGATTAAAATCTGAATTTTTACAATATAATATAGAATATATAGTAGCTACTAAACAAGTAATTACAAATTAATGTAGAATAAATTTTATAATCCTAGGAACCACAAAAGAATGTAGAATAAATAGTAGGCTACTCATTCCACGCTGTACAGTTTAATCTAGAGTCAATAGTACTTATAAATTAGAATACCATGTTATACAATATAACTTATCACCTGCTTTTGATTATAAATATGCAATAAATAATACTTACGTACATCCCAACGTGTCCAAACATGTTTTTAAAGTAATAGTACTTTCTCACCCACGTTTTATTGCATAAATAGGAATTTATTGTAATAATTTCTCTGATGTACAAAAGAATATTAAATAATCTATAATACTTGCACACCAATATGTCATAATATGATAATCAATAGGTATTATAACTACACCACTACTTATTATTTGATTATTAAATATTTAGTGGTTGGAAGACGTGGTGTTAAAATATATATATAGTACTTACACCTCCAAGTAACATAAAATAATGTAAGGTCTGTAGTACTTATACCCTCACGTGTCACAATATAATATAAAGTATATTGTAACTACATACCCACGTGACATAATATGGTATACAGTATATTGTACTTACACCCCCATGTGTCACAATATAATATATAGGGTGTTGTACTTACACCCCCACGTGTCACAATATAATATATAGTATATTGTACTTACACCCCCACGTGTCATAATATAATATATAGTATATTGTACCTATACCCCCACGTGTCACAATATAATATATAGTATATTGTACTTACACCCCCACGTGTCACAATATAATATATAGTATATTGTACTTACACCCCCACGTGTAACACTAATATGTAGAATGTTGTACTTACACCCCCACGTGGTACACCAGACACTTCCATCCTGTTGGCCGCTCTAAGAAGTTGTACACGTGACCTTGAGATGAGGCCTTGCCCGCGCGGCGGTGTTCTTTCGTGATGTACCTTTCTTCCCAATTGGACCGTTCTTTCGGCAGTGTCCTTGGATCTAAACCTGCCATAAACACATTAAAACTACTAGATTATTAAAATAGATTGTATTTAAGCTTTTAAAGCAATGTTTATTAAATCGCTCCCACTGACTTTTTGTGAAATTATTTGTTTAACCTCAGAATAAAATAGCCCTAACACACATTAGATTAATAAAAATAATAAAAATTTTACTTTTGCGTTTGTATATAATAAAAAATATTTTATTTGTATACTTATAATTTAAATACATTTCAAGTTTATTTTTATTTTTGTTTTATTTGTCTTGATCTTATGATTTATTTATTTTTAATATAATTTGAGACCAGCATTGGTAGGCACGTGATATAAATTCAGTCTGTTTTGCCACTAACTGGTAAGTTAGGTTTTGAATCTTAGCCAGATATGTTGAGGTATTTTTACTACATGATTTCCTTTTATCCCTGCACGCAAATGAAGATACATTTCCTCCCAATTCTACACTCCTTATTCATACCCTACTAGTGCAATCAAAATGCGTACAGCCCAGGTGAGTAGTAATATGAGGTGGGAAAAAAACTTGAGGTAAAATTTAGCAACAAATATACATTTCAAAATAAAAATATTAATGCATAGTGCCCATAGTGAAATACGAACATGATATCTAACGGATTAACCCCCCACCCCGCCCCTATACCTAGCGAGTTATGCTTGCCTAACGAATAAATCACCCGTACCTAACGAATTACGCGTACCTAATGGATTCACCCTGTATACGTACTTAATGGAGTAATGAACCTGTACTCGTACTTTATGGATTCCCCACCCATATCTGATTAATTAACTACCCATATCTAATGGATTTATCATCTTGTACCCGTACTTGATGGATACTTATACAGATATATAGTTTGAATTTAATGAGCTACATTTGATTTTTCAAAATCAAAGTTAAATTAATTTGAATTGTGTCTTGTTAAATTTATATCGAAGCTATATATTTTAGCTGGATTAAATATACAAGTTATTATATTTGCTAATTACGGTTATAACCGCATCTAAATATCAAATTAAGTGGGTTAAGTGTGAGAAAAGACGTCGGCCTCAACTTCGCCAAAATAAAGACTATATTATAATTATTATTCTTTAAATTGAAAAACAACACATAGACATGGGTTCAAAGGCACTACTCAACGGGTGCAAAGAGATCAGAAAACCAAATATTATATTTAAATTATGTCTTAATGCATATTTTTACAGTAAACTGTATAGTAACTTAAGGAATTATAAGACACTTAGACACGTATTTAAGTTCATGATTAAACTGTGTTTAAATTAATAAATTATAAATTAAAACATTTTAAGAAAACCTATCCTTCAAGAATGTCTACCAATTGAAGGCTGGTTTATGTTAGGTTGGGTAATATAGCTATAATATACCTGTCAGGCTTAAAATATAATTTATATAATAACAATTATTAGCAAACAATACTTAAATGGTTCTAGTAAGGTAGGCCTTATATCTATTTATAATTTATTAAGTACTCTAGGTGTTTAATTTATATATATTTATATAATCTATATATATTTACATATAGGTATGTATATATGTTTTATAAAGATATATGTTGAAATAAAATTAATACATACAGTAATGATTATTATTACTATTACTATTATTGTTATCATGATCATCCATAGGGGTCACAGGGGCCCGGACCCACCAACATTTTTTTAACATAAAAAAATATTTCTTTCTTTTTATCTTATAACATATATTGTAAAAAAACATTAATATGAAATGGAACACCGTTATCTACATCCAATGAGTTATTCAATTCGTTATACAGTATTTCATTCCCAAGAGGATTCATTAATCGCTTCAATCGTTACGCGACTGTACCAGCGCTTGAGACTCCAATAACTAAATGTTGAATCTGACATGAGCCAGCCTCTTTCAGATAAGCCTCGTCATCCAGTGGGAGATATCTTTCAAGGTCATTCCACTGCAAACAAAACAATAGCGTATGGTGGCCAGCAAGCCCATGATTCGATAAATATGGTTTAAATAGTGTTATAGCGTGTATTCAGTATGTGTTAAAGATCCAATAAGTAAGGTGACGAGTGAAAGTGATTAATTAAAATTAATAAAACAGATTATTTATTAAAAACTCTGGGTTTTCTCATTAAAATTGCAAGAAAAACTTGAAATTAAACGGTTAGAAGCATATCAGCCAAGCGACCTTACATTTATGCATTTGGGTGGCAAGAAAAAAAATAACTTTTTCTAATGCTTTGTTTCGTAAACAAATTGTAGTTAACTGCGAGTGAAGAGAAACAAAGTTTATTTTGGATGTATTGTTTATTATTTGGTTTGTAAAAGTAATGTCATCATTTGGTAAGTTTAATTCAAAACCTGTATTATTTTATTATTATTTCTGTTTGTAGATTTGTTTAGCAAATTTTGTAATTCTAGTGGTTTTTCAAAAATAAGAAAACTTAAATGAATTAAATTTAATACCCGCCCACCAAAAATAAAAATCAGGCGCCACCACTGTTCATCATCATCATCATCATCATCATCTTCATCAAAAACTTATCACTGTAGTTATGATAAACTCATTATAAAATTATAGAGCCAATAAATTTATCTCAAAATATATTGTGTTTAGTAAAATATATTTAAAGTATTCTTTGAAATAAGAAAAATCTATACATTACAAACGTTTTATACTTACACTACAAATTGTTAAATTAAAGTTTAATTTTAAAGCATTAATACTTTCGGCAATAAAAGCGAGAGTTCATAAACTAATTTTCGGTAAAATATTTTAATTCTATTATCATAATTGCATTTGCCAATATATTACATCGAATTGTATTTTCAAAGTCCATTTGCACTTAAATGGCTACCTAACTTTGAAATTTAAATTATCTAATATCATAGAAATAAAATGTCTGATAACTGTGAAAATGTTGTCCAGAAGGCAAACTGTGAATTCATATCGAACAATAACTCGTCACAAGTCCCCTGAAGTAGATATATTATAGCAAAATGTATTCTACCTTTCGCATTAAGTCTTTGACATTTCTACGAAAACTAAACGCACGACTTGTTGCAAATGCATTTTATATCACTTTGTGTTTTAATATAAAGTAAATATGTATCTATGTCAACAAATGTTAATATTACGATAGACATGGATAACTAAACTAACTAAAATTAGCCACTTATACCGAAATATTAAAGGAAAAATTCTGCAAAACAAAATATTACCCATTCCGTAAAATTCGTAGCAATCCATAAAAAGTGTTTGTATGTAGGTGAGTTAAAGATCACTGCAGAAATAATAAATCTCTTCAAAGAAAGGAGCTCCCAATTAGATCAATTGTGCTCCTGAAGAAGGAACATTTCCTTGTGAAGGGCTTTAAGACTTGGACAAGCAGTGAAGCCATGAGAAAGCATACAATAGGACTCTGCATTCGTCTTAAAATACGTCATGAGACATATGTGTTGTCTATCAACTAGACAGGGGTCCTACATTACGTCATAAGAATTGAGACATGTGTGCCGTCTATCAACTAGTGTCTTATAATTCGTAGGGAAACATGTGTGCTGTCTATCAACTAGATTAGTGTCTTACAATACGTAATGAAACATGTGTGTTGTCTATCAACTAGACAAGTGTCTTATAATTCGTAGGGAAACATGTGTGCTGTCTATCAGCTAGATTAGTGTCTTACAATACGTAGTGAAACATGTGTGCTGTCTATCAACTAGATTAGTGTCTTACAATACGTAATGAAACATGTGTGCTGTCTATCAACTAGACTAGTGTCTTACAATACGTAATGAAACATGTGTGTTGTCTATCAACTAGACTAGTGTCTTACAATACGTAATGAAACATGTGTGTTGTCTATCAACTAGACTAGTGTCTTACAATACGTAGTGAAACATGTGTGCTGTCTATCAACTAGACTAGTGTCTTACAATACGTAATGAAACATGTGTGTTGTCTATCAACAAGACTAGTGTCTTACAATACGTAGGGAAACATGTGTGTTGTCTATCAACTAGACTAGTGTCTTACAATACGTAATGAAACATGTGTGTTGTCTATCAACTGGACTAGTGTCTTACAATACGTAATGAAACATGTGTGCTGTCTATCAACTAGATTAGTGTCTTACAATACGTAATGAAACATGTGTGCTGTCTATCAACTAGACTAGTGTCTTACAATACGTAATGAAGCATGTGTGTTGTCTATCAACCAGACTAGTGTCTTACAATACGTAGTGAAACATGTGTGTTGTCTATCAACTAGACTAGTGTCTTACAATACGTAATGAAACATGTGTGCTGTCTATCACCTAGACTAATGTCTTACAATACGTAATGAAACATGTGTGCTATCTATCAACTAGACTAGTGTCTTACAATACGTAATGAAACATGTGTGGTGTCTATCAACTAGAATAGTGTCTTACAATACGTAGTGAAACATGTGTGCTGTCTATCAACTAGAGTAGTGTCTTACAATACGTAATGAAACATGTGTGCTGTCTATCAATTAGACTAGTGTCTTACAATACGTAATGAAACATGTGTGCTGTCTATCAACAAGATTAGTGTCTTACAATACGTAGGGAAACATGTGTGTTGTCTATCAACAAGATTAGTGTCTTAAAATACGTAATGAAACATGTGTGTTATCTATCAACTAGACTAATGTCTTACAATACGTAATGAAACATGTGTGCTGTCTATCAACTAGACTAATGTCTTACAATACGTAATGAGACATGTGTGCTGTCTATCACCTAGACTAGTGTCTTACAATACCTAATGAAACATGTGTGTTGTCTATCAACTAGACTAGTATCTTACAATACATAATGTAAAATGTATGTTGTCTATCAACTAGACTAGTGTCTTACAATACGTAATGAAACATGTGTGCTGTCTATCAACAATATTAGTGTCTTACAATACTTAATGAGACATGTGTGCTGTCTATCAACTAGACTAGTGTCTTACAATACGTAGGGAAACAGGTGTGTTGTCTAAAACCTAGACTAGTGTCTTACAATACGTAATGAAACATGTGTGTTGTCTATCAACTAGACTAGTGTCTTACAATACATAATGTAAAATGTGTGCTGTCTATCAACTAGACTAATGTCTTATAAAACGTAGTGAAACATGTGTGTTGTCTATCAACTAGACTAATGTCTTACAATACGTAATGAAACATGTGTGCTATCTATCAACTAGACTAATGTATTACAATACGTAGGGAAACATGTGTGTTGTCTATCAACTATACTAGTGTATTACAATACGTAATGAAACATGTGTGCTGGCTATCAACTAGACTAGTGTCTTACAATACGTAATGAAACATGTGTGTTGTCTATCAACTAGACTAGTGCCTTACAATACGTAGTGAAACATGTGTGTTGTCTATCAACTAGACTAGTGTCTTACAATACGTAGGGAAACATGTGTGTTGTCTATCAACTAGACTAGTGTATTACAATACGTAATGAAAGATGTGTTCTGTCTATCAATTAGATTAGTGTCTTACAATACGTAATGAAACATGTGTGCTAAGCTATCAACTAGACTAGTGTCTTACAATACGTAATGAAACATGTGTGCTATCTATAAACTAGACTAGTGTCTTACAATACGTAGTGATACATGTGTGTTGTCTATCAACTAGACTAGTGTCTTACAATACGTAGGGAAACATGTGTGTTGTCTATCAACTAGACTAGTGTATTACAATACGTAATGAAAGATGTGTTCTGTCTATCAATTAGATTAGTGTCTTACAATACGTAATGAAACATGTGTGCTGGCTATCAACTAGACTAGTGTCTTACAATACGTAATGAAACATGTGTGTTGTCTATCAACTAGACTAATGTCTTACAATACGTAATGAAACATGTGTGCTGGCTATCAATTAGATTAGTGTCTTACAATACGTAATGAAACATGTGTGCTGGCTTTCAACCAGACTAGTGTCTTACAATACGTAATGAAACATGTGTGCTGTCTATCAACAAGACTAGTGTCTTATAATACGTAGTGAAACATGTGTGCTGTCTATCAACTGGACTAGTGTCTTACAATAAGTAGAGAAACATTTGTGCTGTCTATCAACAAGACTAGTGTCTTACAATATGTAATGAAACATGTGTGCTGTCTATAAACTAGACTAATGTCTTACAATACGTAATGAAACATGTGTGCTGTCTATCAACAAGACTAGTGTCTTACAATATATAATGAAACATGTGTGCTGTCTATCAACTAGACTAGTGTTTTACAATACGTAGTGAAACATGTGTGCTGTCTATCAACTAGACTAGTGCCTTACAATACGTAGTGAAACATGTGTGTTGTCTATCAACTAGACTAAAGTCTTACAATACGTAATGAAAGATGTGTTCTGTCTATCAATTAGATTAGTGTCTTACAATACGTAATGAAACATGTGTGTTGTCTATCAACTAGAATAGTGTCTTACAATACGTAATGAAACATGTGTGCTGTCTATCAACTAGACTAGTGTCTTATAATACTTAGTGAAACATGTGTTCTGTCTATCAACTGGACTAGTGTCTTACAATACGTAGTGAAACATGTGTGCTGTCTATCAACTGGACTTGAGTCTTACAATACTTAATGAAACATGAGTGCTGTCTATCAACTGGACTAGTGTCTTACAACACGTAGTGAAACATGAGTGCTGTCTATCAACTGGACTAGTGTCTTACAATACCTAGGGAAACATGTGTGCTGTTTATCAACTAGACTAGTGTATTACAATACGTAGGGAAACATGAGTGCCGTCTATCAACTGGACTAGTGTCTTGAAATACGTAATGAAACATGTGTGTTGTCTATCAACTGGACTAGTGTCTTGAAATACGTAATGAAACATGTGTGTTGTCTATCAACTAGACTAATGTCTTACAATACGTAATGAAACATTTGTGTTGTCTATCAACTAGACTAGTGTCTTACAATACGTAGGGAAACATGACTGCTGTCTATCAACTGGACTAGTGTCTTACAATACGTAGGGAAACATGTGTGCTGTCTATCAACTGGACTAGTGTCTTACAATACGTAGGGAAACACGTGTGCTGTCTATAACCTAGACTAATGTCTTACAATACGTAGAGAAACATGTGTGCTGTCTATCAACTAGACTAGTGTCTTACAATACGTAATGAAACATGTGTGCTGTCTATCAACAAGATTAGTGTCTTACAATACGTAATGAAACATGTGTGCTGTCTATCAACTAGACTAGTGTCTTACAATACGTAATGAAACATGAGTGCTCTCTATCAACTGGACTAGTGTCTTACAATACGTAATGAAACATGTGTGTTGTCTATCAACCAGACTAGTGTCTTACAATACGTAGGGAAACATGTGTGCTGTCTATCAACTAGACTAGTGTCTTACAATACGTAGAAAAACATGTGTGCTGTCTATCAACTGGACTAGTGTCTTACAATACGTAATGAAACATGTGTGCTGTCTATCAACTGGACTAATGCCTTACAATACGTAGGGAAACATGTGTGCTGTCTATCAACAAGATTAGTGCCTTACAATACGTAATGAAACATGTGTGTTGTCTATCAACTAGACTAGTGCCTTACAATACGTAGTGAAACATGTGTGTTGTCTATCAACTAGACTAGTGTCTTACAATACGTAGGGAAACAGGTGTGCTGTCTATCAACTAGACTAGTGTCTTACAATACTTAATGAAACATGAGTGCTGTCAATCAACTGGACTAGTGTCTTACAATACGTAGTGAAACATGAGTGCTGTCTATCAACTGGACTAGTGTCTTACAATACGTAGGGAAACATGTGTGCTGTCTATCACCTAGACTAATGTCTTACAATACGTAATGAAACATGTGTGCTGTCTATCACCTAGACTAATGTCTTACAATACGTAGAGAAACATGTGTGCTGTCTATCAACTAGACTAGTGTCTTACAATACGTAATGAAACATAGTGTGCTGTCTATCAACTAGACTAGTGTCTTACAATACGTAGGGAAACATGTTTGTTGTTTATCAACTAGACTAGTGTCTTACAATACGCAATGAAACATGTGTGTTGTCTATCAACCAGACTAGTGTCTTACAATACGTAATGAAACATGTGTGCTGTCTATCAACAAGATTAGTGTCTTACAATACTTAATGAAACATGTGTGTTGTCTATCAACTAGACTAGTGTCTTACAATACGTAGTGAAACATGTGTGCTGTCTATCAACTAGACTAGTGTCTTACAATACGTAGGGAAACATGTGTGCTCTCTATCAACTAGACTAATGTATTACAATACGTAGGGAAACATGTGTGCTCTCTATCAACTAGACTAGTGTCTTACAATACGTAGGGAAACGTGTGCTGTCTATCAACTGGACTAGTGTCTTACAATACGTAATGAAACATGTGTGCTGTCTATCAACTAGACTAATGTCTTACAATACGTAGGGAAACAGGTGTGCTGTCTATCAACTGGACTAGTGTCTTATAAATACGTCATGAGAGAGATGTGTTGTGTATCTACTTGACTAGTGCCCTAAAATATGTCATAAGACATTTGGGGGCCTACAAATAGTTAATGCAAATAAGAAAAAATATATAATAAAGTGGTGTAAATTGAAAGGAAGACGCTGGATAAAGTCGCATCATGTTATGTTCCGGGTAAAGCTATAGACTATTACTACTCAGAAAACTCCTAATTTTTTTTTTCTTAAGCGAATTTTTTATATCGGTCACCACTGCTGCTGCTATAAACTCTCCTCGTACTGACTGTTCATGTCTGCATGTTTTGTTCTCCGTAAGCCTCTAGTTTTCTTAGCACACCGTCTTATGGCCTGTTCAGGTTATACGCATATGTACTAATTATTTTAATTAGTTAGGGATGAGGAAGTTTAAATTTAGAGGAAGTGTATCAATATTTGTGTAGAGGAAGAGTGGAAAACCGTTTTGTAAGAGCTACCCTCGATAAACCCGATTGGTATTCGAACCTCGATCTTGCTGTCATCGGCATTCTAGTCGAACATGAGAGTGACGCCTTTGACCGCGTGGCCACTGAAGCAGGAAATAATCTAGTTGTAATAGTCATCTCACAACTCTTATTCGATTATAGCACCACGTTTAAACAATCTTCTCTTTGTGTTTTATTCCAGGGATTAATGTTGATCCCATTAAACCAACTATATTTCTCTAGTGCCTGCTCTCTCCCGATATAAGTAGAAGAAGGGGTATGTATGCTAGGCAGCAAATCTCAGAATACGGTTGTCAATGGTTAGTGTTACCATTAGTCCTAAAAGATTGGCGGATCCTGGAAGGAACGGCTCTGAAAGCCCGTTTAGTCATGTCCTTTTCTATAAGGCACATCAACGCAGAAACAGTAACAGGCAGTTCTAGCAGGCACAGCCCCATGTAAGAACAGTAACACCGACAGTTCTAGCGGGTTCTACCACACGTTGGAACAGTAACACCGACAGTTCTAGCAGGTTCTACCACACGTTGGAACAGTAACACCGACAGTTCTAGCAGGTTCTACCACACATTGGAACAGTAACACCGACAGTTCTAGCAGGTTCTACCACACGTTGGAACAGTAACACCGACAGTTCTAGCAGGCTCTACCACACGTTGGAACAGTAACACCAACAGTTCTAGCAGGCTCTAACACATGTAGGAACAGTATCACAAACAGTTCTAGCAGGCGCCACCACACGTAGGAACAGTAACACAAACAGTTCTAGCAGGCTCAGCCACATGTAATAAAACAGTAACAACTGGCAGTTCTAGCAGGCTCTACTACACGTTGAAACAGTAACACAAACAGTTCTAGCAGGCGCCATCACATGTAGGAACAGTAACACAAACAATTCTCGCAGGCACAGCCACATGTAATAAAACAGTAACACCAACAGTTCTAGCAGGCTCTAACACACGTTGGAACAGTAACACTGTCAGTTCTAGCAGGCGCCACCACACGTAGGAACAGTAACACAAACAGTTCTAGCAGGCACTACCACACTAGGAATAATAGCACCGACAATTATAGGGAACTTCTCAACAACAATGTGGTATACAACGATCCGTCTGATCGTGGAAACATTACAAAGACAATGGTAAGGGGGGCACTTAAAGAAGCCGTTTAAAAGTTTACCACTTTCTACTTGTATATGTATCTTCCATCTTTTGGGAGTCGTGTCAACCACTGAGACTGGTCTCGATGTTTTCTTGGGCAAAGTAATAGTCTCCATATTAATAACAAATTATTGTGATTATTCTAAATCTTCACTTGTTTATCTATTTTTCTCATTCATGCTTTGGAATTCATTTTAACGTCTTTAGCATTTTACACCCTCGTATTGCGTTCCGGGATGAGCATATACTTTAAGTTTTTTTTAGCTGTTTGAGACAATGAAACCGATATTAAATACCAAATTGAGTTGGCTAGTGATATTAATTAAACATTTAAAGAATCTCAACTGAGTGGGGGGAACTTTTAATTTTCCCTTTAAGTTAGTTGACTTTGTTTTTGAACGTACTGAGGTATGTAAATATACAAATATAAATACGTACAGTACAATGAATAAATGATACGGAACTCCGCACGGACTTTCTCACTCCATTGTTTAAAAATGGATATATTTTCTTAAAACTTGTAATATATGTGAAACGAAATAATATTCACTATCAAACCCGAGCAAAAATTGCGTTATACTTACGTTAAACATTTTTTGACTCCCGGCTTTAAATTTTATAATTTTATTTTAAGTGAAAAGATCATACACTTTTTGATAGACTTACTTATTTACTTACTCTCTGGCGTTAGAGAATTACTACGTTAAAACTAAAATCATATCTCTGTACAACTAAAGCTCACAAAATTGTAATAGTATATTTGCCAATATCTCAGAAACTATTGGTTTTAATAAAGATATATATTTTGAATACAATGTTTTTATTTTTAATAGTAACACTATTTGGCAAAGATAAGTTATTTAGTATCTCAAATAGTTGCGGATATACGTAAATTTTCGCTCCTGTAAAGTACTCTAAAAGTAATTTTCATAGGAAAATGAAAATAGCAATTTTGTTTATAATCTTAATTAACGCCTATATACGAGATTTAATCAAAATTGTTAGAGCCGATTTTGAAATAAACAGATTTTTTCTCTTTTCGCCCTTTATTAAACTACTCTTAATATTAGGGTTAAATAAACACACAGAGGCATTGCAAAAAATAAACACTTTTTTAGTGTTCGTAAAGTTAAAAATATATATATATTTGCGCTTAGCTGAAAAATTATTGGTTTTTAAATATATATTTCAAATAAAATATTTGTTCATAAATAAACCTATACATTTGCAATTTCATATCTCAAATAGTTTCGAATATATGATAAAAATTAAAATTTATGCATCAAACCGGAACCCTCAAAGTCATTTTGCCAAAAAAAATAAGAGTATCCATTTTATTTATAATATTGATCAAAGCTTAGAAATGATATTTACTCGCAATAGTTAAGGCCAATTTTGATCAAATCGATTTTTTCCCTTCCACCCTAAGGAAACTACCCTTAATTTTAGGGTTAGATATCCAATTCTAAAAATCCCTCGGGTTAACCCTATGAAATCCATAGGTATCAAGTTTTAACCCAATCGGTAAAATAGTTTAGGTTCCACTCCGAGGTACAGAAAGACAGACAGACGGAAATGCAAAAACCACTTTTTCAGATTCTGAGGGGTCATGAAACGTTGAAATTCATCAAAATCTCGAGTTAGATTTTTTTGACAATCACAATACTTTAATAAAACCTCTTAAAACCTCTTAAAAGAGGTATGCAAATATTTTCCGAGGATATACTGTACAAGGTCAATTTAATATTAATCAAGATTTCGTAATAGGCGTGTGGCCATTAGAATAACAAGAAATTGTTTAATACAGTATATATTACCAAAGGTAAGATTTTAATCAACATAATCTTATCTAGTTTTGATATATTATTACTAGGGAATGTTTTATAGGTTTCGTAGCAGCAATTCGGCATTTACAAAGCTAGTATTTAGTTATTAATAAATATATTTTTTAATAAATTTTGTACAATATACTTCAAATTCTCCATTCAAGTATTTTATTTTCTACTAAATGAATGTTTTCCAAAATGTTAATAATATTCACATGAAATTCCTCATTTAATTAATTACGTTCAACTAAATTATTACTTTATTTCATGTATGTAATAAATAAAATGATAGAATAGTAGGAAAATGGTAGAGCACAAATAAAAGTAAACACACTATATATTTACACACACTTAGATATTTCGATGCTATTAATACTTAGCACCGCGTCTTACTACCCATTCGGGTTATACGCTTTAAGTACTAATTACTCTAATGGATTAGGAATTGGGAAGGTTGAATTAGAGGAAGTGAACCCGCATTTGCATGGAGGGAGAGTGGAAAACCATTTAGGAAAAACCACCCCCAGTTCACCCGACCGAGATTCGAACCTCGATCTCCCCGTCCTCAGCAGTCAAGCTCAACACGACAAGCGCGTTAGCCAACTACGCCACTGAGGCGGGTCGATGCTATTATAGCATCGAAATATCGAAGTGTGTGTAAATATGTATTAATAGATGTGGTACTGACTACTTCCTGAAGATGCTATTATAGCATCGAAATATCGAAGTGAGTGTAAATATGTAGTGTTTTTACTTTTATTTGTGTTCCGACATTTTCTTAATATTCTATCATTTTATCTAGTACAGATTGTTTTTGCTCAGTGCACTTTATTTCATACATTTTATTTCATGTTTATAATACGCACTTGCGATTCCCTAACCAATTATTATTTATATGCAACTAGATTATTTTACTTTATCTCAACCCCTCGGAGAGATAAGTATTGTAATAATAAAAAACTGAAATCTAGATTTCGATAGATGTCGATGTTTTAAAACCCCAGAAGCTGAAAAGAAAAAAAACACGATGCCGTATGTATGTTTGTCTGTATATCGGCCTGGAGCCAAAACCATTTTTACCGACTGGGATAAAATTTGATATTTAGGGTTGTCATAAGGTTCCCCGAATAGTTTTTGGAATTAGATATCCAGCCCTAAAATTAAGGATAGTTTACTAAAGGGCAAAAAGAGATTAAAAAACCTGTTTTCTCTAAATCTTCTCTAATGGTTTTAATTTAATTTCGTATATAAACACTGTTTTGTATCAAAAATAAAATTAAAATTCTCATTTACCCATTAAAATTAATTTGAGGGCTACGTAACATAATCTTTTATTTCTAATTTTGATCATATTTACGCAACATTTTGAGATACTAAATAACTTATTATCATAAAGTTGTAGGACTATTCAAAATTAAAAATAACTTTTATTTTAAATATATTTTCATCAAACCATTTTGACTGAGGTCTGTGGAATAAGGCATTTATTGTTATGCTCTTTGATGGACAGAGATGTTTTTATTTTATCAATGTTTCCGTAAAAGTTTATGTAATTTCATTTACGCTCTTAGGTGGAATGTGATGCTCTTTTAATTTCGACAAGTTTTCTGCAACAATGTCGCTTATTTTGTTTCACAAATCTGACGAGCTTTAATTAAATGTCTCCATTTTTAGATAAAATAGAGATTTCTGCGTTGCAGCCTACAATTTATTTCATTTATTGTCTATCCTGTTCATTTAAAATCCCCCATCCAATTATTATGTTCAACTAAATGATTGGTTTACTTGAGGTTTGATACTACCCGCGTGCAATTCTACATTCAAATATCTATATATTATGCCTAGTAATGGATTGTTTTTCATAAGTAGCAAACTAGCCATTTGTGAATCCTTTTCAATTGTTAATTTAATCCTAGAAGATTATTTTTCATATGGGTTCCTGTTCTCCACATGCAATTTTCAACTCTGGTATTTATTGTGTTATTAAAGGTATACTAGGCCTATAATACTAATGTAAGTGTATTCATGTATTAATAAGGTATTCTATTTCATGAGGTCATTACTATTCTCTAATTTTCTTGCTAGTAAAGTAGTATTTCTACTGTTTTACATTATAGTGATAACTAATTTTTTCACCACTTGATTTTAAGATGCTGTTTTTCTTCATAAAATGTTTTTAGGTCTTTACTAACCCCATGTAGCTAGTATTTATACTTGAATAAATGCTAATCTAAAAATACTTTTATCTCACTGTACAATTCACGTGTTAGGTAGTTTTTATCCATTACCATATTAATTAATACAATTCTAGTATATTTTAATATTTGTATATTTAATTCAGCTCATGCTAATTAGGGAATATAATTAATTACCTTATTACAAATTAGCTAAACCTATTTTCCATTCTGGAAGGAAATATTTGTGTTTCATTACATGCGAGATAGCTCCCCCCCCCCCCCCCCCCCC
>CABEEJ010000134.1:143964-164590 GCA_901482245.1 Timema douglasi
CCCCCTCCCCCATTCCCATTTAAGCAAGATTCTGGTCGGAAGCACACTATTCGACAGCTACAAACGTTAGTAAGACAATTTTAACGTATTCATACGTTAATTAATATGATATACAAGCGTCACGTTTGTTAGATACTATTAGTAATACCTATAAAAATAATTTTATTTTTTATTTTTTTATTTTTAGCACCACATCTTACTACCCGTTTGGTTTTGTCTATGTACTAATCACACTAATGTGTTAAGGATTAGAAAGGTTTAGTTTAGTTCAAATGCACCCCCATTTTTGTGGAGGTAGAGGGGAAAACCACCCTCAGTGCACTCGACCAGGATATAACTCCAACCTCTCCATATTCGGCAAGAGTAGCGCCCTAGAACATGCGGCCATTGAAGTGGGCTAAAATAAAATAATGCTGGTAATATAGTAAAAATATATAAAAAACTGTATTTTCTAAACTGTTTTTTGTACCAAAAGCAGGGTATAGTAAAGGAAAGTTTTTCTTCATTGCATGCTATATAGGTTGTACTTTTATTTCACGTGCTATTAAGGGAGGTTTTTTAATTAGGTTGATAAATTTTTCACATTCTACTAAAGAAATGTTTTACTTTATTAATTATAACCAGGCTATTTTTAATTTCACCACATACTAATAAGGGAAAATTTACTTCATTACATGCTAGTCAGTCTGTTAGGTAATTTTTTATTTGTCATATGCTAGTAAGGCTTTTTACTTCACTGTATGCTTGTTAGTTGCTGTATTTACTTTTTTTTGTCACCGCATTTTACTACCTGGTCAGGTTATACGCATACATGATAATTACTCTAATAGGGTAGGGATGAGGAAGGAACCATATGCGTGGAAGGATAGTGGAAAACCATTTAGGAAAAACCACCCTCAGTAGACCCGACCGGGATTCAAACCCCAATCTCCCAGTCTCTGACACGAGAATGACATCTTGGACGATTCGGCCACTGAAATGGGTTATATTTGCGTCACCACTTAATATTTAAGTCATATATTTTAATTCATCTCATTATAGATACTATATACTATTTGGTTTTACTACATGCTAGATAGTTAATATATGCCGTTGTGATCTCTTGACTACCATGACAAGTTATGATAATAGGTGTCATAGTGAACTGCTAACTACCATGACAAGTTATGATAATAGGTGTCATAGTGAGCTGTTGACTACCCTAGCAAAGTATGATAATAGGTGTCATAGTGAGCTGCTGACTACCACAGTAAAGTATGATAATAGGTGTCATAGTAAGCTGCTGACTACCATAGAAAAGTATGATATGTGTCTCATAGTGAGCTGTTAACTACCATAGCAAAGTATGATAATATGTGTCATAGTAAGCTGCTGACTACCATAGTAAAGTATGATATGTGTCTCCTAGTGAGCTGTTAACTACCATAGTAAAGTATGATATGTGTCATAGTAAGCTGCTGAATACCATAGCAAAGTATGATAATGTGTGTCATAGTAAGCTGCTGACTACCATAGCAAAGTATGATAATAGGTGTCATAGTAAGCTGCTGAATACCATAGAAAAGTATGATAATATGTGTCATAGTGAGCTGCTGAATACCATAGAAAAGTATGATAATATGTGTCATAGGGAGCTGCTGACTACCACAGTAAAGTATGATAATATATGTCACAGTGAACTGCTGACTACCACAGTAAAGTATGATAATATATGTCATAGTGAACTGCTGACTACCACAGTAAAGTATGATAATAGGTGTCATAGTGAGCTGTTGACTACAATAGAAAAGTATGATAATAGGTGCCATAGTGAGCTGCTGACTACCATAGCAAAGTATGATAATAGGTGTCTTAGTGAGCTGTTGACTACCATAGCAAAGTATGATAATAGGTGTCTTAGTGGCCTGCGGATTACTATAGCAAATTATAATAATAGGTGCAATAATGATAATAGTAATAATTGTGAATCTTCTAACTACCGTAATCTAAGATGATATCAGCTTCCATTCCGACCTGCAGACTACCGTAGTAAAATACTACAATATTGCCAACAAACAAAATTATTATTTATTCTGCCTTCTGATGTGTGCTCATTTCTCTAGAATGGTCTCATTGGTAATCAGATGTGCTGGATTAATATGAATACATTAAGAATATGACCCACCTCCCACTCCACTAGTATCGCTGTTGTCGGCAGGAATGGTGTCACTTACGGACTTTGGCGAAATGAGGCAGCTCTCGTGTGTGTCTGGGGTGCTCGGTGGTGGTTCAACAATCCCAGACAGATCATGGTCTTGAGAGCGTCCCGACAGCTCTAGCACAGTCACGCTCAGCTGGTCCCTGCTGGCCCCTGGACACATATCACTCTTTACCAGGAATGACATAGTTAGGCCTCTCATGTCATTTGGTCACACGAAATACACAGGAACCTCCATGTACGCGTGGTTTTGGGGGAATCCAGTGTCACTGAAAGCTAGCCATAAAGTTATGGTGATGGATTCAGTGTATCAAGACCAGAGCCGCCCTTAAGGGTGCTGCTGCTCATGGCCCCCCAATTTTAAAGGCCCCGTGTTTGCTTAAGTGACATAAGGGAAAAATACTAGTTGGGTTGGGAAATCTTTAACTGCGCGCTCGTATAGTATGCTCCTTGTATATGTGATCTAGCAAATATGGTCATAGTGTAGAAACAAATAAAATACACAATCATGTGGTTCGATTTATTGAACTAGTGGAGTGAACTCTCAGTTTTAACTCCGCCGATTTGCATTTGCCGGTCTATTTGTGGTGGATATGTCTCACTATAACTTTTGAGCACATTAACCGATTTAATTCAAATTTGGCACAGTTGTTATTTGTACCTTTATACAGATCAAGTAAGTTTGGTAGAAATCAACCCTCATTTGTATAAGAACGCGGCTTTTAGCATTAATTAATCATGTATTTATCTTTCAGGGCATTGAAAATTGGTATATTTAATGCAACTACTGTAATAAGATTAAACTAAAATTAGATTTTATAATTTGTTTGGGGGAAAGATGGGGAGTCAGGTAACTGGGGGATCCCCAAATGAAGTTTTACAATGCCCCCACCTCTGTTAAGGGCGTCCCTGATCAAAATGCAAGGGTTCTTTCGATTTTATCGTGGCGGACAGCCATCTGTCATGGGCTAGTTCGATCATTCCTTTCCCCAACATCTGGAACAGCTGGTTCTAGTTTTGGTGGCTAGATGGTCCGATCATCTCCACGAGGTCTTCGTGAGAAACTTATATTGGACGTTAGGTCTTCATGCTGGTTATCCCTACGGCTAAGGGCGGGACTGTATTTGCTGTTCTGGTCACTACTTAACACGTGGCTTCAGGTCATACCACATGATTTATCTAGAAGTTTGAGATGTTTGTTGACGGAGTACATCAATTAATTTATATCTTTGACTTATGGTCGAGATCATTCAGAGTTCACAAATATTTCATGTATTTAGAAATTATATAAAATATGTTCATACTTCTTTAAGGAAGAAAGTAAATATTATATCCTAGTTCCTGCGATTTTAATGGTATTAATATAAGAGTGTGAGTAAAAATTAAAATATTTTTCTCTAATAAACTGTGAGATAGATTAATTGTAGCCACGGTTGAAGTGGTGTTAAGTGACAGCTAGCAGAAGATTTTAATTGCAAACATTGGTTGAAAGTCACTGATGTTAACCTATGAGGAAATTTATTAATTTCTTAATAATTATTAAAACTATTTTAGCACTCAAAAGTGTTAATAAATGCTTCTAATAATACTTCACTAAGGACTACAGTATAATTGGGTTTTTCGTAACTAATTGAAATAATACAATATATTAATAAAACTATTGTTCTTTTTTGTTTATCGTTTGTGGCGACAATATATATTATAGTGCATGAAATAATAAATTAATAAGTATCATGTTTACACTTGTATATTCTTATAACTGGCACCCAAAATAAATAGATGTGTTTTATATAACGTAGAAAAAGATCCGTATAAAATATTAGTTTCAAAATAAACTGTTTTTATTTTGTAAACATATGGGTCTGAACACAAATTAATATGGTTTGTATGACGTCACTAACGGACTTTTTTGATCTGGTTCACCATCTTAATTTGTAAAGAGAACGCAGCCTTTTAGAAGCGCTTATTTGTGAAGTATTTTAAGTGAAACACAGATTTCGCTTCCACAAAAATGAAACATCAAAACGGTTATTTTCATAAATTCGTGTTTCAACCATGTAAACACGGTTTATATAAAAACGAAATTAAAAACAAATTGTTTATTATGAAAGTTTTGACAGTCAAAAAACATATGTTCTTTCAGATCATATGGTTTCGCGGATGGATACATGAGATTAGATATGGTATTTGTGGTAGTTATGGTAAGCTGTTACCCTCTCCACTCCAACCGGGGATTGACTATATGCTACAGTCCGTTCTACTCTTAAATTGTAGTACAGGCTCTTATGGACACTTACCATCTCGTTTTCATTCATTTGCGCTGTTGTCCTTTTTCTAACAAGCAAGGATGCTGTTTTATAGCTTAAAAAGTAGCTTCTTTATTTATAAGCGATAAGCATACATTCATTGATGCATCTATTGAAAGCAATATAAAATAAAATAAACAAATTAAATTACTTTTTTTTTTACCAAATATGAAAAGTAACATAGAATCTAAGTATCACGAGTTTCAAGAAAGTCATAGGTCTCGTTCCAATTGTGTTGAAAATTAAAAAAAACATGATTATGATACCCCTTGAAATATTTAAAGTAGCCCATGGAAACGTGATAATGTAAGTTTAAATGTGTATATTAGGTTAAGTAAATTGTTATAATAGTTCAAATTTATTTTTGAAAAACTACGGTTTAATAGCACCTCCTAGTTATGTGTGGAGGCGTTTTGATACAGAGTCGATTTACACATTGAGTGGTCTTGAAGGACACACCACTTTCAAACAGTTGTGTCGTTTGAATTGAAAGGTAATGTCATTTCAGCACATTGTGATGAAAATTGACAATATTGAATACACATAAAACGTTTAGTCAATTTTGCATTCATATGGAAAACATTATTATTATTAGCACCGCGTCTTACTACCCGTTCGGGCTATACGCACTTACGCTAATGTGTGATAGTAGGGTGATTGTGAGATGAAATGAAGGACCTACAGTTTAACGTGGAATCCGAACCACGGTGGAGGCCTGGCATTAATATGAAAAACAATATTCTTCTTCGTGTGTATGTTTCAATAGGCAAAACAATTCTCTGAAGTTGGTTTTATCGAGTCTTTTTTTTTATATTTCTAGGCAAATATCTCTAAGAAGCTCTCCTCATCCTTAATATATATTTTGGATTTAAATTTGTTTTAAGTTTCTGATAATCAAAATATAGGGGCCAGATGTATCACTACGTGTAAATATAAATACAACCATACTGAGCTTAGCACCAATGAATCTCCCTCCTGGTAACATTCGAAAATGTGAACTAATTTCCTCTTGGAAAGGAAAAACAAAATTGTTTGAAACTTAATAAGTCTGTCTACCAGTTGTGAGTCATTAAGTTTTATGTTTCAGTCATTATTTTAGTACAGCCTACATGGTGATTTGATCGTAAGAAAGTAAAACAAAGGCGATAAAAGACATCAATTTATAATCAATATAATATTAACGTATGGATTACTTAGGTAATTGTTCAATAAAGTGCAGGCACATTCTCATTTGGAGAAAAAAATTGTTTTAAACTGGCTTGTGAATACCATCTTCAGTTCTAGATACCAACTCCAACCTTTTAAAATCACAAGTGATTTTGTGCAGTGTTTATTTAAAGTGGTTTTAATATAATAATAGAAAACACAATAATACACAATTATTATTGACATAGCCTAAACCAAACTTCAAATGTATTTCTATAAAGTTAAATGGAATAGGAATGATAGGATGAAGGTCCAACATATAAATAAATATTGAATGTACGACTTGTTTTAAGGAAATTTGTTTGATAAAGAAAATATGATAGCGTCATGACTCACTGGGTCTTATGATGCAAGGAATGTTTGAAGGTGGTTCCATCAACCTGTGTCTCTCCTCCTCATCAACCTGCATGATAGCTCTCCTCAAGACGCCTCCTTGGAGCTTTCACCCTGTAACGAGGAGAAGGAACCACAAAGTAATAAACAATGACAGCCTAGCACTACATTGTACCTTAACCAACAATATAGTCCTATAGCCTTTCCCATGATAGCTTAGTTTGGTTTGTGTAAAAGTATATCATAATATTGTGATAAAAACTTACTTCCCTCCGATTTTACAATACTTGTGAAATGTTAGCTGACTTAACCCAATTTGATGATCAATTCACTAACAATGCACTGACGCTCAAGTTTACCTTCCCATCAACATTGCCAAGCTGGTAATTGAGCAGTGATTAAGTTAGCACCAGTTTTATCAACAAAAACGACGTATAAAAAATGAAACAAAATTACTGACTGAAAACAAATTAAGTGTTTCGGAATAGGAAAAGCTATAATCCTCTATATTGACTCAGTAGCCTGAATAAGTATAGCATTCTCTTAGCTGGAGTCAAATAGTGTACAAAGAAGAAAGCTGAAACTAGGCCTATACCTTTATTTTATTACGAATGGGATGGTAACAACTATTTTTCTGTCAGTATGGATAACATTTTACCTTATTATTAGTGTTTTATTTTTTGTCTTAATGTATTAATGTAATTAATGCACGAAATATATTGGGGGGTGAGCGGGAGTGAAACAGTGTTTTTCCCAACTCTAAGCATTTTGAAATAAAAAAAATCCCAAGTAGCAAAGGAGAGTATAAGAGAAGGGCAATGTTGAGAACGGGGTGAAGGGGAGGGGGCTTCCAGAATTTAATTTAATTTTGTGGTGATGATCAAGCCTTGAACCGAGCTTTTAGGCAACTTTATTTTTAAATTTATTTCGACAAGACATCTTGTGAATGTGAAGAATGCCAGGCCTCCACCGTGGTTCGGATTCCACGTTAAACTGTAGGTCCTTCATTTCATCTATCACAATCACCCTACCATTACACATTAGCGTAAGTGCGTATAACCCGAACGGGTAGTAAGTCGCGGTGCTAATAATAATAATAATAGTTAACTACACCAGTGGGATAGGTGAAATTTAGAGGAAATGTACTCTTATTAACTTGGAGGGATATTAGGAAAAACTACCCCTGGCCAGAATTACAACCCTTACTTCACCTTCACCAACAAACCAAACCAAAGAGCGTGACATTAAACCCGCATGTCCACTAATGTTTGTTTTAATCATTATAAATTGCTTATAATAATGATTATATGTGACTAATATGTAGTAAAATAGAATCAACAAGCCCGAGGTTGGGGGATTATTTTATATTATTCTAGCAGCATTACAAGGCTGCCACAGTAAACAAGTCAGCAAGAATCTCTCAGAATGGAATAGCCAAAAGGAACATAAGCAGTAACTAGGTCGTTTTGAGCACTTTAACTGTGACGCTCACACAGAGGTCGGGAAGTGGGCCCCAAAAATAATAACCATGAGGTCACAAGAGGAACATTTTTTATTTTTGATAAATTACAATGATAAAATGAATGATGAGTACATTAATGGCTTAACCAGCCTTCGCTTAGTCTGTCAAGGCGCAGACTAAGCCGCCATAACATACAATATATTACTTGTCCTACAAGAGGAACGTAGAGTGATAGTTTAAAATGAACATTTAAATTTGGCGCCCAGGCGCGCGCTTACATTATCAACTTTAACAAGAAAAAGCTCGTAAAACATAGCCTCGCATAACTATAAAAAATATGATAATTAGTTAGTTTTAAATATTATAAGTTGAAGTCCCAACCATGACCGTTGGAGACCTATCCTAAATTACCAAATAGCCTAAACCAATAACAATGCTCGAAGAAGTATAACACGTTGCCCAATCTCCCGTTGCGCCTATAACATAAATTAACTATCCTATACAAAATGCATCTAATTCTAAACAAACTCATATCCCAAAAAAATTACCCTAGACAATATTAAATGTTACATAGATGAACCAGAATACAGGTTCGGGCGCGCCTACCGTAAATAAATAGAACTAAGCAAAATATGAATCTCCCCAGAAAGTTACCAACATTCGATCGTGGACCAGCCACGCCAAATCAAAATAAAAGGTCCCCATTAATAAATATTAAAGTATTTCCAAACAGTAATTTGGAAAAGTATTCCCTCCCATATTTAGACCCAAAGAGAATTTTGATAGATTTTACTCTAATATTATTTCAATCAAGCGCCCTCACCTGGTAAAGGCCAATGATACAATGAGTGACCTATGAAGTTACAGCGGTTGTTATATACCACAAACAAGTTCTCAGTAAAGGGGGAAAGAAGGGGAGGCACATAGAACAAAGGAAGGGTAGAGAACAGCGCTCTGGTCCGAACGCGGAGGTACCAGTAATTGCCAGGCTAAGCTGGAACATTCCAGGGGCGGATGTTTGCCAAGTCAAGTTGGCAACAGTATTTTCTTTTGGAGTTTGAGGTTCTGATTTGGCTCGCGCCTCAGTCAGTCGTAGTTGCCCAAGCCAGGAGAGTGGATGCGTCGCAGCGAGCACGCGCGTCCTATTTGACGGGGAGAGGCCTCGGTCGGACTTGGCGAAAGTTGGTGAGAGTCGGTTAGCCTCGGTGAGTTAGACAACCTCCATATTACTAGGTTGTAGTGTGTTGCATATTCTTTGTTTGGAACATCGTTACATAACAACTTACATTTCTATTAGAGTTACGCATCTTCCTATAATCATTAAAAGTCCTTGAAAAAGTAAATATAAAGCTAGAACTTCTATATTGTGACCTCGTCCCAAACACGCTGCGAGCCCCAGGTTGGAAACCACTGATTTATTATAACACAGTTGGAAGCAATATTTAACTAGTAAGCTCCCTGAGATGTATAGCTCACTCGTCACTTTATTAAAAAGTTAGCAATTTGACCATGTTTAGTCAAAAACATTGCCAACTGTAAAATAAAGTAATAAAAAATTGTACTTATCGATATTTCAACAGTATTTTGACACCTGTCTACCAATGCTCTGTTTCATAACCTCATGTAAGTTGCCATAAAATGTTAACACTGGTACTTGTATAAACTAGTCAAAATATTTTGTAATTTAGCGCGTGAGGGTGAAGGGGCTTCCCCTGACATTTTCTTAAATAGCATATAGCAAATTCTAAATCAGCACGCTAAACAACATGGTTATACGAAATGTCATATAAATAGAACACTAATTAACGGATTTAAAAATGTATTTCAAATATGAAAATGTTAAAGGGTGAAAAATTAACTTATTTTTTGTTTAATTTAGTCTAATCCAATTAAAAATTATAAGAGTTGTAACAATGTAACAAAGCCTTATTACTCATCTTTATTCATTGTTGCTTTGAGCCTATTTAAATTGCTTTTATGAAATCCTATTTAAATAAACAATGAAATAAGATACATCAGTTCAATTCAAACTAGTATGAATACTTGCTAGAAAATATAGTGTGTATTTCAGAAGTCAAACATTAACACAGCATTGCTGGCTGAGTGATCTTCATTAACTAAGATTTCAACAATCTACTAAACAATAAATCTCCTTTAAATGTTTGATGATTTTTGAAGTTAGAATTTTTTTTAGAGTAGGTATTAACACTTGGGAATTTTTAAATTTGTCTGTACAAGTCTGTGGTTAAGGACTTTCATAATAGAAAGTAATGGGGTACAGAATAAGCTTAGAATTTCCCAATTCCATAACTCAGACCTCATAAAATTCCTAATTTAAAGCTTTTAACCAACATTGGAGGAGTGATCCCTCCCCCTGGCGTGACGCCCCTGATCAAAAGTTACATCTGGAGATCCCATTATAATTATTAATAAATGAAAATGGATCTAATAACTTGTTTCTAGTTGTGATACACGTCCATTCATAAGAAAATTGGGGTATAGTTTGTTTGGTTAGAATGTGTTACGCTGAAGTTCATCGTTGATAATAGATTTTCATATTTAATTAATTAAAATAATAATTGATTAATATTTTTGTGAACCTTAATCCCGGACAACCATTACGTAAATGAAAATTAATACGGGGTGGGGCAGAAAGTTTTGACACATTTAATAACACTATATCTTTACAATTTTATATAATAAATGCTTCAAATTAAATAAAAATAACAAAAAAAGATTGACAATCTTCTACATAACCTTGAATTATTTTATTTCTTAGAACAATATCCTTAAGATGTCCACCATTATATGCAATACATGTTTGTATGTGCTTCTCGAATCTTGATATGACTTTGTGCAATGTCTCTTTTTGGATTGCTTCAACTTCCACAACAATTAATTCTTTAAGTTTCTGAATTTTCTTGGGTGAGTCACGTAAACATGACACTTTAACACGCCCTAAAAAAAAGTCCGGATTTGTTAAGTCTGGTGAGCGTGGTGGCCAGGCGATGTCTCCAAATCGTAAAAAGAGGTGCCGAAGCAACCTCATGTGAGGTACCTTCATTGATGTTTGATCTTCTGACCCCAGAACTGCAACGTAAGGGGATGGATATCAACAGCGTGTGGTTCCAGCAAGACAGGGAAACTACCCACACACCCCGAACATCAATGGCGGCGCTTCGCAAAATATTTTATGGGCACCTAGTTTCCCTATTTGGGGACATCACCTGGCCATTACGCTAAGGACTTCTTTTTTCTTTTGTGGGACATGTTAAATAATCATGTTTGCGCGACTCAGCCAAAAATAATTCAGGAATTTAAAAAATAATTGGGTTGGAAGTTGAAGCAATTCAACCAGAAACATTACACAAAATCATGTCAAGATTCGAGGAGCACATACAACAATATATTGCACATGATGGAGGCCATCTTAAGAACATTTAAAAAAATTAATAATTCAAGGCTATGTATAAAAATGGTCAATCTTTAGATGTTATTTGAAGTTTAATTTAAAGCATTTAGTATTTAAAATAAGGAAGATATAGTGTTGTTAAATGTATCAACAATCTCTGCTCCACCTGTATCAAGGCGTTGAAATTTCCATCTGTGTGGTATCTGAATATTAATTGTGGATGCAGGTTTTATCTGCAAGGGAAACTATAAAAGAGTTTAATTTGATGCTAATTTACCAAATCTGGTTAACACATAAACCTTGCGTAGTTTAATAAGTGCGTTTGTTGAGCTGTTGAAGAAATTACCTAAATTATAGGCGCTTTGGATAGTCTCTTTAAAAGTTACAGCTAAAATGGACCACAGTTTTTATGAATATATTGTTTATAATAACGTATTTGTATTGTTATTTTAAAGTATTCAATGGCCCAAAGGAGTAGTTCTATATAAAAAATTATGTTATGGCCTAATTTACTCTCAAAATTACTTTACTAAATATACATATTGTATTTTATAAACATCAAAATCTGAAGCCCTAAATCATAGACATACAATTAAGGTGATAGTTTTTGTTTTAAAAGTAAAATAATATTTAAATATATAATTACGTCTGTGTATTACCTAGATTTATTTTATACATAATCATACTGGTTAATTGTGCAAGTTAACACAACGATTGCGAGTTTACGCGGTTTACCTGTCCTCCCTCATATCCCCTTCCACCCGCATATCATGCCTAGAGTCAACCGAGCGGCGGTCATGGACCTCGACAGCTCTAGGCTTACAATATGGAAGTTGGTCTAGTGTTCTACGGGGTGTCCCTGATCACCAAGGGCCTGTATTCACTGAAGGGAGCAAATACATCACGTACCGGTACAACTTTGAAAGATGCGTCTAGATCTGAATTCACTAGAAATAATAGGCGCAGTGTGACACAAAATATACTCTTTTTTTTGTTCCCACTAAAATCAAGCACAACCTTTAAATCATGTCACTCAGATCAAATAAAATATAAGCACATTATAGGAATGCTTTAGAATACACTTGAGTAGTTGTGCTCCAATTAACGATAAAGGTATTGAAATAACATAGGTCATGCAAGCACACAATTTGTTTCAATCTATGTCGGTGACCTGGCGGTCTAGGGGTAAGGTGTCAGACTTCTATGCTGGCGGCCGGGGTTCAATCCTCGGTCCCGGCACAGATTTATCTGATTACCAAACCCTTCCTTCACCTCTGACAAGACATCTTGTGAATGTGGGGAATGCCAGGCCTCCACTGTGGTTCGGATTCCACGTTAAACTGTAGGTCCTCCATTTCATCTCACAATCACCCTACCATTACACATTAGCGTAAGTGCGTATAACCCGAACGGGTAGTAAGACGCGGTGCTAATAATAATAATAATGTTTCAATCTATATTCATCTATAGTGGTAACAAACTTGCCTGGGATTGTCACATTCTAGATTCATAAAACGCCGTGACATTTATTCTATTATTGTGAAACAAAATAATATCAATTATCTCTACAAATCAAAATCAAATAAAACACAATAAAATAAAGTGACAAATGTGGAATATTTCTCTAGATATAGAGAGGTTTTGTATTTCACTAAATCCAATGACACCCGTCACTCAATACGGCGTGTGAGTAAATATTTATAACATAATTATTTCAAGGTTTCTGTAAAGGTTGTATTAGTGCAAAGAATGCTTTAAACTAATACTAAGGCTAAGTACTTTATCACTATTTTTTTCTTTGTTTTAAGATCATCCAGAAATGTGTCAACTTTAATTTAATTGCTAGTTATAAGAAAAATGTGAAGTAGTATATATATTTTCTGCCATTTTCCTTTGATATTTTATAAAGTAGCACTAACTTTGTAAGTAAACTATTCACATGAATTAGTAAAAAAATAAGCGCAAGTGATGACGCTATGGTGACGTCATGATTATTCTTGCCTTTAAACAACTGAATTAAATAAAAATTCACACCTTAGAGGTCAGCTTGGGCGTAAATTTAAGCCATTTATATACTTGCACTGGAGCATATTTGCACCTTTAAGAGGAACCAGGCCCAAAACTGAAGTCAGGATGTGACTTATGTACAAAGTTTGGAATTTAAAATTAATTTATTCATGTGTGTTTTTTTACTCTTATTAAATTGCATTATTTATAATTATACTTTTATTTGCCCAAATCCAGGTGTGCTATTATGAGAGTTAAAGTTTCTAGTTCAAGATCCAATGATCTAGGAGAAGGGAAATCAAACAAGCCATAGACACTATCTTATATCAGAAAGGGAATAAGCCCATTCAATCATATTTTGTGGAAAAAGATGTCATTTTTGTGAGACTAGGCCTAGGGGGTGGACGTAAATTCCGTCCCAAAGATTTTAATAACCCAGGATCCTGTGTATATTCCGTCTCGTCACTAGCAAAAGTGGTGCAAATTCTGTCCGGTTTCAAATTAATTTTAAAAAGTATTTAAATTTTTTTAAAGTTTTTTGTTCATTCTTCCCTACCGTAACCAGCTGATGGAAATAATTGCTTTTTAGCGGAAATGTAAATAAATATTAACTTTAAGGAAGACTTTTCACTGATTAATTATAAAGGAAATAATGTTCTTGGATTTTAGACCTAAAGGAACATTAGGGTGATGGTTCTTGGTCTTGTGCTGTATGCATGTCTCGCTATAACATTTGAATGTTGCTCAAAAGTTTCACAAAAGTTGTTACGTTACATGGACTGCCCAATGATTCAAACGTTTCTTTAGTACCTTTCGTGGTGCAAGTAAATCTACAGTAACGTATGTCATTGCTTTTACACGTCTTATGAATAAGTGATTTTTGAGGTACAACTTGTTCCAGAAATAATCTATATTGATTTTAAAAAATCAATACACATTGCAGTGCAGTCAATGTGGACGGCATCTCCGTTTATACCTTGTCTAAAGCTGGTATCGTAATATAGATTTACTGGGGTTGGGTAAAGAGTATAGTGGGCTAGACCTGAGGTAGGGAATTTAAAAAAAGAATTCATGGGCTTATTTTTTTACCTACAAACTATGTTCGTAGCGGTTGTTTTGTATGACATGGCTATTATACCTTCTGGTGACGAACGAATCACAGAATTCTGTGATTGCTCTTTTGAAACAATATTACTCCAAATGCGATGTTCCCTTCAAACAGTTGGGCTGATATTACATCTTCTACGAAATGCGCAACAAGTTATTATGAATCGTTTCACTCAAAACTGAATAGGTTCGTGTGAACACCAAACCCCCTAATTTACACGTTTGTGAAAGTGTTGAAAGACGTGCATACACCCTCAGGAATACCACCACACAAATTAAACTTTTAAATGAGGAGTGTCATTTTCATTCGAATTATTTTTGGCTGCTATTCGATTTCAAGCTTTACAACCACTTACACTTTGTATTATATTAGCCTTAGAATAGTTCGAAAGCGTAAGGTTGATTATTGTGTAGAAAGAGGGACTATTGCGGCCGGGGTTCAATCCTCGGTCCCGGCACAGATTTATCTGATTACCAAACCCTTCCTTCACCTCTGACAAGACATCTTGTGAATGTGGGGAATGCCAGGCCTCCACCGTGGTTCGGATTCCACGTTAAACTGTAGGTCCTTCATTTCATCTCACAATCACCCTACCATTACACATTAGCGTAAGTGCGTATAACCCGAACGGGTAGTAATACGCGGTGCTAATAATAATAATAATAATAATAATAATAATAAGAGGGAATATTTATTGAAAATGAACCTAATGGAAACTAAGACCTGTATAGAGATAGCCTGGAAACATTCAAAACCACAAGGTCGATTTTTCTCACCGCTTTGGCAAGGCAAGGGAGTGGTAAGAGAATTAATCGGCCAGCTCACATCAAGTCAGCTACTGTTTTCATTCAAGTGATTTTGAAAGAATCGAATAAATCGATTATTCATAATAATCGAGTGACTCTATTCTATTCATTTGATTCTGCCCATCACCACGCCAAAGTCCGCTGTCTGCCGCTTCCTGACAATGCGAGGCCCCCCTCTACTGTTCAAACGCAAGCTCTTATCGAATCTTTTGGTCGGTAGCAATTGGATCACCTCCCCTACAGCTCTGGCCTTGTACCTAGTGACTACCATCTTTTTCCGCATCTAAAAAGGCTCTTTGACAGCAATCATTTCCACACCGATGACGGAGTGAAAACAACGGTTCAGGAATAGCTTTCCTCGCTGGTGGCAGACTTCTATGATGAGGGTCTACAAAAACTTATCTTACGATAAGACAAATAAAAACTATGTTGAAAAGCAGCTGAAGGTATGTAGAATTGGATTTAAAAAACTAAAAATATTTAGTAGTATTTTATTGCAAAAGATTCTTACTTTTAAAAAAAACTCCTCCTACTTCAAGCATAGTTTAAAAATTAAAAAGTAGTGTACTTCACAACATTTCGTTAATATTTGGCCTTCTATTTGCATCGTCGGTGCTTCCAACGGAAATACCTATACATCTATTTTTAAATGTGTCATCGCAAAGTTCTGTAACCGCGTCTTTATCACATACTTATGCGTAGGTCCTTATCAAATTTTCTTCATCCATATATTTATTAGACGGGTATGGACTGGACTGGTATGGAATGGACCCTGTTTCTGTTGACTTTGTGGGCTAAACTATAGCTCACCTTCATCAAAATGACATATCTCGTAAACTTGGTATGGGGACCGGTGTACCTGCACCACCATGACTCTCATCTTATTTGTCTGCGATGGTTGATGCCCGTGTTGATTTCCAATTCTCCGGTCAGGAGGCTTGAGGCCTAATGTTCGGTGGATTTCGTGGATGCTCTCGGCCTTTTGTCTGAGATATGGAGGTTTTTTTTCCTCTAACCCGGGATTTCTGGGTTCTCTTCGTACCTTTATCTTGGATAATTGTCCTGAATGTCCCTTCCGCAAGAATCACCGTAACTCTTGGGGTGCACCAATTGAACCACTATACGATTTCCTGCGTATCGCTTGTCGATGACATCTATAACTATTCACATCCCAGAAATGCAGCTATTAATATGTCTTTCACATACTTGCTAAAATGATACATATTCTTAACAAACAGTTTTTCACTCAACGGGGCATATAAGTGATTCCCTATACTTATTACGCGTAGCAGACATTCTCCCCGAGATTCCATGCTGGAATTATACCTAGCATTAAACACCTCCATAATGAACAAATATTGGTCAAAACTGGACCAAAACCTTTTTTAACAGCGTTATCTTGGCCGATTTATAATCAACCAATCATGATAGAAAAAAAATGCATGGCCCATTCGGCCGCCTTCCCTTCCAGGCTTTCATTACACACCTCAATTTGAATGTGCTCATTATTACAACACTGAACGGTGCGGTCAACTCTCCGGACGTGCTGAGCAGCTGGTATCTGTCCTTTCCTTCTGGTTAAGGGGTGTATCTTGGGCCAGTTTCCTTCTGCTGTACCATTATACCAGTTGGAGGGTCCTCTTGCTACACGCTTTACTGGTGGAAAGAATTAATTGACTGTTGGCTGTATTGTAGCTTGACACTGCCTACTTTAGCTAGTATTAATCACCTGGTCTAATCTCTCCTGTTCTTCCAATTTAGTGATAATTTTGGTTGAATTGAAGTTTTGTGCTATTTCTAGTTACTTTTAAATCTTTTGATATGGTCAATTTGGTCTCCATGGATTTGTGTTTGGTTTTCATCATTTTAATATATTTGACCAATTTTGTCAATCCCTCCTACCTAATGTTTCTAATTTATTCAACATTTTAGTGACTTTTTTTTATATTAGTGTCGCTTGTTTTCTGGTTTTCCGATATTAATATTTAAAATGCACTCACTCCCTCATCATCAACTTTATTATATGGTTTTCCAGTGCAACTCTCACTTCACTCACAGGGCTCAGATATATCACGTCTTCCTGATACTTCCGATTCATATGACACTGGTTCAATTATCTCTCTACACTCTTTATTATCTTAAATCATAAGGTATGTCTTCCGTAGCATTGGTTACATTGTCTTTGGGTAAAAGCAAAAATTTTAAGTACTATTTTCCTTCATAACGTCAGGTCATCCTTTTATACGTAGTACTAATCCTAAGGTGGGTCTTCTAGGGGTGTATTATTTATAATTTCAATATTATATCTTCTCCGGATGATGTACTAATTAATAATTATTGTTGAGTTGTTTTCTCTTCCCCAAGTAAATCATCAATTTGTGCTCAGGCGGTTTTTTTTTTATAAATCCGCGTTACTCCTCTCATGTTAGCCATGTCTAAAAAAAAGTTGTTTTGTTTATACGCACCCTATCGTCGGTTATCCGTTACAATAGCTCACGGCTGAATAACAAAGGCTTACTGAGTACAGACTTACCTGTCTTGCATCATGCCACCCGATAGTATTCGTCCTTTGGTGTGATACGTCACGGGTCACTCACTTGATGGAATCCGATACTGTTCCACAGGTAGCTGAGAATGCTTTGTCACCTGCATACTGAAAATATCTCTTTGGTTGTTCAAAATGCTGAGAATGTCAACAATATAATATAATGTTTACACCCCATTTATGATGTAAGCTAATAGTATTACCTTGATGAAGTTCACTATAGCCCTCTGAAATAAGCTTCACTTTAGTGGAAACAAGCACGGTACGCTTACTACCTTTAAGGATAAATGAAGTGTACATCAATAAAAGATAAATAACTTGACCCTGCGAGACTCCAGAGAGTAGTTGAATACTCAGGGAAGGAAATTATTGATTATAAAAGTACATCTGTGATTATTGTGATATGTGATAGATCAGAGTCTCCCTGTGCCTGTTAAGATTTGAGTCACCTCTATCAGCTTAGAATAGAATAACACAGAACCAGTTTGTATTAGTCACCTTGTCCAGATTAGATTAGAGTCACATTGTATCAGTAATCCATAAATAGTTAATTGGTATTCCTGATTTATAAAATCTATAGATAGATCTTTTATTCCATACTATTTTTCGAAATTGTACGATACCAAACAAAATAGCTGATCCTTATTAAATTGTATACCAAATCTTACATATTTAATAAATGGTCTGCGGTTGACATTCCTGGTATAAATCTAGTTTGTAAAGTAGGTAACATGTTCTTCTCTTTCAAAAATACGTGGAGACTTTTGTGAATACAATTTCAAATATTTTATTTAAAACATAAGTTGATCTTATAGGTCCATATAATGGGATTTCATTTAGTGAGTTTTCTAGCCTTTTGAAAAACTTTCATTTTCTGGGATATTATACTGAGATATGAGATAGTATGACGAAAATAACTATAGGAGAGGTAAACATTTACGAGGGAGATTAAGACTGGCGTACATGAATCAGGTGATGGACGATGTTAACAAAAGAAGGTACAAAGAAGTAAAAATAAAATAAAAAATTGCCAGGACAGGCAAAAGTGGAGATATTCGGCGAACCAATCGCAAGATTGATTATCTAATTACACAAAATGATGTAATAAATGCAAGATTTTCCAAAAATGTTACTGGTGCATTCCTTATTTTCAATAGGGTGTTTTGTCTGGCTCTGAATTACCTCTTCTGTGCAGTGTATCTTGTATACATATACCAGCAATGCCCACATTTAGATTTTACAACTAAGATAGTCTGGCGTAATGTTTTCATAAAATATTTTAATTAATAGAAGTGCACAAGGATTAAAATGTATTTTTATGTCATCATCGAGCTCTTGGTATGTACAATGATTTATAGGACATGCGAATATATTTTTAAAATACTCATCAAAACTAAAAGTTAATACCACTTTTGTTGGGTTTTTGGTCAAGGATTATATTCTCGAAAAATTCTACATCAGATTATTCAATTGAGAGGAATTTCAATAGAGCTAAACTATGATAATAGATCAAGCTATTACAAAAAGATTGGTTTGAATGTTTTACCATTTGTGACCTGTGGAATGTTTCCATACACCGTACAGACCAAAGGACAACTTGATCAAGAAAACATATTCTTTTTTACTACTTCAAGCTGAAGTTCAATCTAAGACACATTTTGTATACATATAGTATATCTCAGTATTCTAATTCAAAAAATATGAACTTTTATACTGATTGTTTTAGAAATGTTCGCAGTTAAACTCATTTTATTGACACACATCGGTGAGAGTAGACGTAGTGAGAATAGCGTACACTCCTTTTGAGCTACGCCAAAGTGTAGCGAAGTGTAAGTACGATAAACAGTTGGAATATGATTTACGGCTGCTTCGTTAATATATATTTTGAAGAGTTTTTTAGCTTGACTGTTAATATGATAACATTTTGATGTATTTATTGGGTCCAGAGTGTGTTCTTTATTTCTGCTACGATACTCAATAAATAAATAATAATAATATTTAGCACCGCGTCTTACTACCCGTTCGGGTTATACGCCGATACTCAATAAAGATTATTGGAGTTGCACACACACTAATTGCATCAGATGTAGAATTTGACTTCGGATGAATGTGTTTTGGAATTAGTATTAACTCTCCAGAGGAGTGAACTAAATGTAAGTTTAGTGTATTCACGTCCATCTCATTTTTGATTGTTAAGCTTAGATCTGCCATTATGATAAATTATGTGAATGGGCTCTCAATAAATAGTGAAAATATATTAGACAACTTTTAAGATTAACTAGAATAAATGGCGGCAATTTTTTGCTGGTAAAATATAGCACGTGAGCATAATACGTTCTAGGTAGTAGGAATAATTTTGAACTATCATTTATATATTTCGTAAAAATGTGCGATGGTCTATAATGATTCCTCCACGATCTCTATTTTTAAGATTGTTAAGCTAAATCGAATTGAACTACAGTAGCCCCATGGCTTCTTTGGTGCTGACTGACAGCTTTGAAAATTTATCAGACAAAATTATGTATCCCTACGCCGAACCATATGATCTACAAGAACATGTGTTTAGCAGCTGTCACTTCTGCCTTTCAAAATTTGGGTATATACCTAAATGTTGACTGTTAGAAGTCAACTGTGAGCTGTCAGTCAGCACCAAAGAAGCCACAGGGCTACTGTAGAATCAGCTACATGAAGTTTGATTGTGACTTTAAGTTATTTAGAGAAAACAAGTCGATGTTATGTCCGTCTAGAAGTTGTTGAAATAAACGCTTATCTATATTAAGGGATCTAATACCGACGAAAAGTATAGAAAAAACTCTCATTCCTCTTAATACAGGTGTTTCTAAGGTACAGAAAACAAAGTGTCCTTGGTTGGCAGAGTACGTTGTCTGACCACTTAGGAAAACTACTTGATTGAAGGCTAGACGGATTTTATTTAATACATTATTTCTGAATTGTATAGATGCTTTGAAAAACTATTTGTTGTAATACAAAGTAGATCCTCTCTTGTTACACTGGGGGTGATGGATTGCCGGAAGTTTTTAGTGTAAGGACCAAGTCTGGTTTACTCTCACAGGTGTTGTTCATTGAATATTGTTCTAAGCTAGCGTAGATTTTCGCATTGTGTGTACAGCCACAGTCTGTGTATTCAGATTTTTTTAGAACAATCGGCTGTTTTCAGGGCCGTAACTAGAAGCTTGGGGGCCCCAGGGCAAAATATAATAATGTCCCGTCCCCCCCCCCCCCC
>CABEEJ010000134.1:164606-180268 GCA_901482245.1 Timema douglasi
CCCCCCCCGTTTTCCCCTTCCACCTCTAAATCCCACATTCCCGCTTTCTTTTAATAAGTCTTGTTGATGTGTGTTGTTAGTTATTGAATGCTTTAGATCCGGTGAAGTTAATTTTGAATTTAATATAAAAACATGCAATATGACTAAGGTAAGCGGTAGCCTTAAGGTAAGATATTTATAGAGTTAAATTGCAAATTTTTCTTAACAATTACACTGGGTCAATGCACGCATACAAAATACAGTAGCCCCATGGCTTCTTTGGTGCTGACTGACAGCTCACAGCTGATTTCTGACAGTCAACATTTAGGTATATACCTAAATTTTGACTGTCAGAAGTGAAAGTTGATAAACACATGTTTTTGCAGATCATATGGTTTGGCGTAGAGATATAAAATTTGTTCTGGTAACTTTTAAAAGCCGTCATCTGTCAGCTGTGAGTTGCCAATCAGCACCAAAGAAGCCACGAGGCTACTGTACATTAGTATTACAATACACTTTGGATTACTAAGATAATATTAATATTAAAAACAGAATTAATATTGTATGTCTTATGCCTCGTATTATGTATTGGCAGGCTTAAAAGCTTATGATCAAAGTGGATAGTCTCGTATGGAGAAAGTTTTAACAGATTGGCAAGGAAAAACTGCGAGATTTAAATATTGAGACAAAATGCGTTTGATTAAAGATTTGGTCTGCTTTAGTTCAAGATATAAAAAAAAAATCCTCCTCTTGAAGGTGGTGCATTGTTGCAGTGATGTTCAGTCATGACGTTCCCATCTTGTTGAACAGTTAATCATATATTTGTGGATCTTTATACTTGATCAACATTTAGTTTCTTGTAGGAATGAATTGTTTGATATTATTTCTAGAAAAACCTTAATGATGATTTTAATTAGAAATCTGGATTAATATTATTGATTTTCCTTATTTGTCAACGATATGGTTTGAGTGTCCCCATCATTGTTATTGGTCATTTCTGTGTCCTTGTGCTGATTGGATTGTACATTAAACAATGGTGTTACATTTTTAGGTGAAGTCGAATGGTATCAGAATTAGGTTCAGTAATTGTTTGAATAGTTTATTAAGGACATTTTATAAGAATCAATTGTCACGTTTAATTCTTATAGTATTTGAAACAACGTCTTTGTATACAGTAGTAGTACACATGGTGTTATTTTATTGGTTCTTTTACTTAATTTTTTAAAAATATAAAGCTTGGTTCGTCAATGGTACATAAAGTCCGTTCACCGTAGGAATTGTTTTCTGAAAGGCCTTTTTTTCCTACCAGAAAGCTATTATATAGTAGGATATTGGTAGGAAAAAAGATCGTCCAGAGAGTAATTCCTACCGTGAATGGAGTATAGATTTAATTCTTGATTAGTTTCATCATTTTTAACGAACCATTATGCATAAGATATTCTATGATTGATTGTTGATGGCTAAGAATAAGGATGTGAAAACGAATCGATACTTTACGAATATCTTTCTATGTCAAAACTTATTTAATTGATATTTTTGTTTCGATACTTTTACTCGCCTGAGTACTTACACCTTGATATTAGGTTGGGGATAATAAATGTACTTATTTTTAATGTAATATGTCTAAGCACATAATTTTATATTAAAATTTCCTTCTATTCACTCTAAAACATAATATAGGCCTAATTTATTCCTAAATTACAATTATGTAATTAGGACCTACATTATTACCCGGTAACAGTTTAGATTAGAATCATCCTATGCCACTTTAGATTGGTAGCACTTTTATTAGATTATATTCAGCCTAACATAATTTAAATTAGAGTCTCCCTGTGCCTGTTGGGATTTGAGTCACCTCTATCAGCTTAGAATAGAATAACACAGCACCAGTTTATATTAGAGTCACCTTGTATCAGTTTATATTAGAGTCACGGTGTATCATTTTAGGTTATAGTCACATTGTATCAGTTTATATTAGAGTCACGGTGTATCATTTTAGTTTATAGGCACATTGTATCCGTTTATATTAGAGTCACGGTGTATTATTTTAGGTTATAGTCACATTGTATCAGTTTATATTAGAGTCACGGTGTATCATTTTAGGTTATAGTCACATTGTATCAGTTTATATTAGAGTCACGGTGTATCATTTTAGGTTATAGTTACATTGTATCAGTTTATATTTGAGTCACCGTGTACCAGTTTAGATTATAATCACATTGTATCAGTTTATATTCGAGTCATCGTGTATTAGTTTAGATTAAAGTTACAATGTATCAGTTTTTATTAGTCACATTATAGTGTATCAGTTTATATCAGAGTCGCCGTCTACCAGTTTAGATTAGAATCACATTGTATCAGTTTATATTAGAGTCATGGTGTAGCATTTTAAGTTATAGTCACATTGTATCAGTTTATATTTGAGTCACCGTGTACCAGTTTAGATTATAGTCACATTGTATCAGTTTTTATTAAGAGTCACCGTGTACCAGTTTAGATTAGAGTCACCCTGTGTCACTCTCTCGTGCGTTTTATTATGAGCTTTAACGTTACGTGGGGATCAATATAAACTGTTTTCCTTGTAATAGTCACAACAAGATTATCCTTCGATTAACACAAACTAAAACAACTAACTATATGTTCATCTTAAATGTACTGACATGCACTACTCAAGTACATATAGTTTCATCTTTAATATAATTATACATACCACACAAGTGTATTTATAGTTTCATTTTAAATATAATGACATATAATAAACAATATTTTATATTTTCATCTTAAATATGCTGACACATACTACACAATTTTTTATAGTTTAATCTTAAATTTACTGACACCTACTACAAAATTGTAATACATTGGCACATGCTACACAAGGGGATATAGTGTTTTATATTCACTGGACAGACAAATTATATACAAGTTGATATGGTTTCATCTTCCCTGGACAAACACATACACTTTAGCCAAGTTGATTGGGTGTAATCTTCTCTGGACAGACATATAGTAGTGCAAGTTAATATAGTTTCATCTTCACTGGACAAACATATAGGGAACAAGTTGATTAGGTTTCATCTTCGCTGGACAGATATATACAAAGCATTATGGATATAGTCTCAACTTCACTAGACAGACACATACATTTCAAGTGAGTAAATAAACATAAATCCTTATTCATGGCTCTCCTACCCACCATACCTGTGTGTTTTTATTTATAAATACCCTGGGGCCACCCATGAATTCTGCATGTGCTTATTTATAAATACCCTCAATCACTTACGAAACCTGCCTATATTTATTTAAAAATACGCTATAGCGACCCAAAAACCTGCTTGTATTTATTTTTAATACCTCCTATCCACCCCACCCCCACCTGCTTGTATTTATGTTTAATACCCTCTATCCGCCCACCCCAGCTGCGTGTATTTATTTTGAATACCTACTAAACACCTACGAAACCTGCTTGTCTTTATTTAAAAAATTAGCTCAGATAGACACTCACGAAACCTCCATGTGTTTATTTTTAAACCCCAATATCCACCCACCCCTCCAACGTATATTTATTTTTAGTACCTATTAACCACCTACGAAACCTGCTTTTCTTTATATATACCCTCCAACCACCCGCGAGACTTGCGTGTCTATTTTTATAAATATCCTCAATCACTTACAAGACCTGACGTGTCTTTATTTAAAACCACCCTCTGACCACCTAATTGGTTTGCGTGTCTTTATTTTTTTTTAACTTTCCAGTCACCCACCAGACTTGTGTGAGATAAGTTTCACATTAATATAACCTAATGTATATACTCACTAGACTCGAACGCGGGACTGTGTGTTCTGTGTGTCGTTACATAAATACAATACCTATACTTAACATAACTGTTGTATTACATCACATTAGTCAAGTCCCAGAACACACGACATTCACATGTGGCGCGCACATTGCGACTGCATCAACGACAAAACAGACACGAGACAGTTCCCACTAGCGCAACGACTCGATAGCGGTGAGAACTACACATCACAGATACCAACCGTTCTGTCACCTCCTCTTTCTTTCGCCATATATTGCTCCCTCGCCAAACGATATTGATAAGTATTTCTGGGCAAGATGTTGCTTTGGGCGAGAACCATGTTTATGACGAGCAATTATATGTTTGTTTATTTTCTCAATGATACATATTCTACCTGACTACCAGTAACGTAGCCTACCTAGAGAGACAATCCGCTCCCACCCCCCTTACCCTTAGCATAATAACATTATTATTAGCACCGCGTATTACTACCCGTTCGGGTTATACGCACTTACGCTAATGTGTAATGGTAGGGGGATTGTGAGATGAAATGGAGGACCTACAGTTTAACGTGGGATCTGAACCACGATGGAGGCCTGGCATTCCCCACATTCACAAGATGTCTTGTCAGAGGTGAAGGAAGGGTTTGGCAATCAGATAAATCTGTGCCGGGAACGAGGATTGAGCCCCGGACCCCCAACACAGAAGTCTGACACCTTACCCCTAGACCGCCAGGTCACCATTATAATATAGATCACTGAAGAGGCGTTGAATATTATATAGGCTACATTTTAAGACTTGATATTTAATAGATGTACAGCTACATACATTAAAAGTGCCCCTGAAATGGAGTAGGGGAGAAAAGAGCGGTATGAAGGGTTCAAGCCAGCCCTTTTCCTAACTAACACTTGAAACTTGTTATTGTTTTAATTACTTTTGCCTTTTTTTTAGCATTTCATCTTACTACCCGTTCATGTTAAACGATTGGTACTCGTTACTCTATTGTGTTAAGGATGAGAAAGATGAATTTGTAGGATGTGTACCCACATTTGCGTGGAGGGAGAGTATAAAACCATTTATGAAACGCCACCCTCAGTACACCCTACCGGGATTCGAAGCACGATCTCCTCTTCATCGGCAGTTCAGCCTATTGCGAGAGTTACGCCTTAAGAACCGGGGTGGGAAACTTTGTCACCAATCGCCAAAATAGGCTATTGGCCATAAAATATTTGTGGATAGTTTGAGTTTGCCAGCTCTCACAGTAAACCGAACTTTTTCCGGTTATAACTTGATATTTCACACATCTACGGTATCATTGGAAACATTCCTCTTTCTGAATGAGTTATTGACGCAACACTGGCATACAATACTCTCCTCCACTCCCTTTATCAACACTTCGTTCCTGCTTTCAGTCAAAAGGGTTGTCAAATTTAGCAGTAGATTGTCTTACATTTTCAATTTGATCAATTTTTTAATCATTTGCATCTGAGGTAGCTGTAGCTGAGTAGTTAAAAGGGCACTGTCTGTAAGTTGAATAAAGTTGTTGAGACAGGTCGTGTCGTTTTAAATGTTTGAGTGAGCAGCCTAATTTCTCAAATTTTAAATGATGTGGGAAATTTTCCTTCTCATTCGCCGCACCTGTGGCTACATTGAAAAATATGTTGCTCACCTCTTCCTTAGACCATGTGGCAACCAAAAAAGAGTTATTTTTTGCTAAAACCAAGGCGCTAGCCAAAGGAGATTTGGGGGGTTCAATTCCCCCCAACCCCGGCAACACCGTCACGGCATCCCCGAACAAATATTAATATTTCCTTATTTATGGTTAAAACAAAATCAGAAAATATTGTATTTAGTTTGTCACCACCATTCTAATGTTTAGGTACATTTTTAAAAATAGTTTGTGATTGTGTTCATTAGTCAGGCAACAAAGTTGATAAGACTGAGATAACAAATTGACAGAGGAAATAGGAAGTATTAGTGAGTGTGGGGAGAGCTGTGGAAGTGGGTAAGTTTTTGAGATTAGAAAACAAAACCTTTCAACTGGAAACTATTCGAATGGTAGTTTTGATAACATGTCACAAATGAGTCGACAAAGAAAGAATGAGAAGTTGAGATATAATAATGTGGAGAAGTGTGGTCAAGTTATGAACTCTCAAGTCTCAACCTCTCGCAGTTTGAGTAAATATAAACAATGGCAGTCTGAGAACAGAGTACCTGGAGATAAGGGCGGGTTGTTGACTTGTTTTTAGTTTTGATAATTTAGTGTGTAGTGAAGACCAGTGCTAGTTTGTTATTGTGTACGAATAGATTAAATTGATATACTTATTCCGAATGATAAATTTTGTTTTCTAAGTTATGAATTTCAGTGAACGAACGAAAAATCTTGTCTACTTTCGATTTTAGTACGAATAACCTTTTAGAAAATTCGAAAATTTTTACTGATGTCAAAATTGATATAATTTTGCTATTTTATCAGGGGAGTGGTATGTTATGGGTATTATTAATATACATAATTGTGATTGCTGGAGAACACGCGACTTGACATATAAATATAATGAAGATTGTTTTAAGTAACTTTTGTAATTGTCAAAAAAAAAGTATCTTCCTATCTAATTCTGATTGTTTACAGGATCATCGGAAGAGCGGGTTGACCACTCAGGGACTCAGGGCACAAACAACCCGGAATTCTTTCCTATCATCCTCCTGGCACTTGGCCACCCTTTTCAGTACCTACGTGTCTAAAATATATAAGAGTCAAATTCTTCAATACATTTGGTCAGTTTGGAAATACCTTTATAGGAAAAGGATACAGTATTAAACTATGTAGGGGGAGTGGGGCTGGCGCAGCCTTTTCTAAAAGCACACATCTTTAAGCTTACAACTTTATTAGAGACATATGAAATAATCTAAAATCATCCAGGTCAGGTCATTGACGGCGGAACTCTATTTGTGTAAGAGTATGGGAAGCAAATTAACCAAAAGGGTGTTTTGAGGGACCTGCACCCCATCCCCCCGTCATCACAGCCTAAAGAGTTCCGGAGGGCCTGCGTTGGCAAACGTTTGACAATTAGATTCTTTTAAGCAATTGGAGTCGTCCTCACCTGGATGGGTTTTTTTAAAACTATACTCCTCTAGAAACTATTTGGCGCAATCTTCTTTAATATATATATTTTTTTAAATTCTAACACCCCTAGAAGATATTTAAAATGGTATTTAATTGGTATTTTTAATTCGATGCCTTTAAAAGCTATTTTGAAGGTTGTGTTCAATTTTTTTAAGCATTCAAAAATAAAAGAGGGGAGCTAAATAAATCTAGAAGGGAGCAAATTTATTCCAAAGGGTGATATTATTTTCAGGGGTAATTTTCCCTCTCGCAGTTATAACACACCCTATAAGTACTTTTATTTAAGAAGTGCTCAGTGTAAATTTTCTGGTTTGGAGGGAGAAGGTACTATATAAGTTTATAAATGCTAAACAAATGTATAGCATTTAAGCCCTTAATTACCATAAAAATAAACTTCTGATAACTTCTATAGGCATTTAATATTCGTAATTTTCCTTTGCCTGTCGCAGGTTGAGGACTGTACCACCCTAGCTCATCCTCAAGGTTTCACCTGGATATGGCCTTGATTTAAATTAGGTATATCCAAATAAACACACCTGACTAGTACGGTAGCCCCAGCTCACTGAAGGGTATAAATCTGTTCGAACCCAAGTATAGAACTAACGCAACGTTACGCCTAAAGTACTCCCTAGGATACGCCCCTTTTCTTTGTTCCATTTCTGTATTTACTAAACAAGGATAAAACTGGTGGTAGAAACTATGGTGACGTCACTATAACGTCATCAATTGAGCTTGTGTTTTTTTTTACCAATCCACCTGAAGAATTTACTCCAAAGTCAATAATACTTTAGTTAAAATCGTTAATGAAAATACTACAACATTTATCTTTTAAACTAACAATTAAATTAGAGGTCGCCTCTTTCTGGGGAATTTTCAAACAACAAATTTTCCGTTGAAGTAGTTACCGTATCTATTTTATTAGTTTAAAGTTTTTAATGCAACCTTTATAGAAACTTTAAAACACGTTTATTATACTTATGCCGTATTTAGTGATGAGGTGTCTTTGGATTTGGTGGGATACACAGCCGTCTTAAGGTAAAAGTTGCCCATGGGCAAATTCTGGCTAGGCACCGTCTCCCTCTCCCCCTTTCTCTTTTACCAACATTCATATGCATCCCATACACGTTCCATGCCTTCCAGCTTCCGTCCCAGTTATTACTTTATGCTATTATATAAAATGAAAAACTATTAATAATAAATAAAAAGGTATGTGTTTGATTACCAAAACAATGAAGAATCTCAAATGCTTGAATTCAGGCTAAATTTACTACTTATACTGATGAAGCAGATCAGGTAATCACAAAAATGTAAATAACTTTTTAAAATAAGTAATAGCTAAAATCTTAGTTAAAATAAAAACCACACCAAGAACAAGGAAGAGTCATTGATCATTCCACTAACTATAATATGTAGGCTATAGAATCTTATCGATATTTATTTACAAGTTCAATCTCAGCGATTTTACTGCAGAAAAATTGTGAATTAAACTGCAAAAACAAAAAGGTATCAAGAATTTCAGCAATTACATTTTTTTAAACATCCCTGAAATTCTCTCTTCATTGGTTGCCTTTCATAAGTAGCGCTTCACCTAAATCACCCTTTTCAGAACTGAAAAGGATAGTTCAGAGATTGAATTAGTAGAAAGATTTTTTTTTTAACCAGAGGAGTGTGTCGGATAGGTAGCGATTAGGCCTTAGCTTCGAATAGTTTCCAATAAATTTTCAGGTGACTCTTGATCCAGTTTTAGTTATTTGAGGAACACCTGGAAATGGACACACTCTTCAATGAATTTAATATAGGCTTACACATCGTCGAGATATGCTTCTACAGCTTTCCTGGCAAATTCTCTAATATCATGAAGGGACATCAAAGATGACAATTTATTAAGAAAGCCAAATATTAAGTCGAAATTATAATAATATAGAAATATTCTGCATGAAAGCTCCCCAACCAGTTTATCAGTGGTGAACAAAAATGTGTTTTTCCCGATATCTTCTTTGCAGTCGAAAATTTTGTCACTCTCACTATTGACTTCATCACACTGCAGTATTCTCCTCTTGACTCTTTCTTTCATGTAATAACCCTTCAAATCCAGATTTTTCCCTATTCACATTTATAGTAGTAGAATATATCTTGGAGACCTTCCACATAACTTCTTAATGAACTATGCATCAGCAGTAGGTCATTCAAAATAGTCGTAAAATTTTGAAGACTATTTCTCACTTTTTCAAACCATTCGAGAATCCCTGTCCAAAATTTCGTTTATATTACGGTCTCCAACTAAACAAATTTAGCACACAAACCTTCAGCTTCAGCTCATGTTTCCAGCTTTTCAACATTCAGCTGAAAGAGAAGCTATGAAGGATGCCATCAGTGCTCTGCATGCACCATGTCTTGAAGACAGCTGTGTTGTTGACAAAGGCTGTGGCAGCAGTTTTATGTCAGCATTACCTGTTTTGATTTCACCTTGGAGAATTTCTCATCGGCCGGTAAACTCACTGAAGAAAACTTACACCTTCTGCAGGAACACAAAATAAGCAGTCGTTTTTAAATAACAAGCAGCAGCTTATTCTCCTACTAGATTCAAATAAGGGGCTGCGCATGGAACGAAAAATGCCAGGGGATGGTGAGATTTGAGTTTGGCTTGTAGTCTACCATAAGCACCCGACATGTTAGGAGCGTTGTCATACGTTTGTCCTCTATAGTCTTTAATGTCAATTTTATAAACTGAAGGAACTTCCAGTACAGTTGTTTCCTAATTGTGAGCACTGTGGCAAGTTTGGATTATAAATTTGACAAATATTTCAAGAGGGTTGCCACTCTCAGAAACCATTCGTAAAATGAATGCAAGTTGATCACAGTTAGTATAGTCCACAGAAATCGAATAATATTTACTGGCCTTCAGTTCAGCAGATATTTCACTCTCCATACGTTGTAGCATTAACTGAATTAATCATTATATATGCTTTTAGACGAGTAACTAACATGGCCTTTTCCTTGGTCACCATACGTCAATAATTAAGTTTTTAAAAAGAAATCAAACTCGGAAATCAACTTCAGAAGTCCCAAAAAGTTGCTATTTTCATTTGAGGTCATTTTTTCATTGAACCCTAGAAAATTTAAGCACCTTTTCTCAAGAAATTTGATAACGCTACGACTCCATACAAAAAAAATATGTCAGTATACAATATCCTTCAAGTATTGTTCATGAATCTTAGAATTTACTTTACTGAACACATTTTTTCTCTAGAGACATAAGTTTTCACATTATTATTATGCTCATTTCTTCGCTCATGTTCACCGATACGATTATGATGTTTTCAAGCATTGAATACTGACTAAACATTCCCAAATTTTTGTTTTCGGCTTCAAAAAATCTTACAAGGAATGCAAAAAAAATTACCTCCACTTTCTGAATATTGTAGCCACTCCTTCTTTATAGTTTCAACATTTTTTAATTTTGTGAAAAACGTAGTATTTGTGGCTTAGCTTGAAACTGTCAAATGCACATTCTTAGATTATTTGAAATCCAGTTCATTTTGATTATTTTAGTGGGAGTATTCCTAATAATCAAATATTCTTTTTCTTTCAAATATTCTTTTTACTAAAGAGGTCATTTAACTGGGTCCGAGAATCAACTCCAGTTAGGATCGGGAACAGATATAGAAGTTGTCACTGCTGTAGCTGATGATAACGAATTCTCCACCTCCTCCTCTAACAAGTAATTGTTTTCTCCTTTACAGGAAACCGAGAAATTACAGCCCTTAGCTCAAGACTGTCAAAGTCACATATGTTTTTAGCTAATGGCTCAGAATCCTCAGTGGAATGTTGAGGATGAGCGTTAGTCCATGATTTAAAAAAATATGTCCAATTTTGACACTTTATTCAAAACCACAGAAGTTGTTTTTCTTTTGTTTGTTTATTTTACGATGCCGTGTGCCACTAAACTTGTTATTCCTCGTAGTAGCTAGTACGATACTAAAAACACCATGAACTACCCTAGTATTAATTCCAATTTCCACGCACCGCACACTTCAAATACATTATAAATATATAAATTCATGTCACGACAAGTAACGCATTTTATCAGCACACGTCAGTTAAACTGAAATAACACATTGACTGAATGAGCAGTGCCGCAGCGCGTGGTGTTTACATACACTACTAGGCAGATGGCAAATGGCAATTTGCAACGATGCCAGTTCCAGACATTCCTTTCTCTGTTCTTCCACCTGCCTGGCCTCTCTGCACTCAAGAGTCAGGTTACAGCCGATAAGCCCAGCCTGGCTTGATAGCTAAGCAGGTGTTCACTGTAGTAGATATGGGAGGAAAACAAGCACTCATTTGCTTACCGTGTTATGTTACTAAAGTGTCCTTGTTCAGTAGGACGTGAGCATACCGTCCAGTCACTGTATTAGAGAGCTTTTAAGAAAATTGTGAAATTCAAAAATTCAATTACTCCCACCTAGCACCCCCCCTAATTCAAGTGCCCCTTGGCAACTGCCCCGATTGCCCTTATGTTAAGACGACCCTGGTGGAATACAAAATATCTTTGAATCTGGGGAAAGATTCAACAGTTTTATTTTTATACGCTTTTGTTTTGTGTTATATAAATTAACATATATTGCTCGGCATCATACGAATATAAAATGCAACAATATAATATTATGATTTAAGAGATGCACTGCTCTTTAGTGGGTGCAAATAGACGGTTCAAGTTTTCTCTCAAACTGCACCTGTTACTTTGAATGCATATGGATAGCATAGTTCAACAAAGTCACCTCTTCGTCTCCATTAGGCCCCCAAACTTGTCACATTATAATGACTCACAAAAATACTCTGCTGTAGTTAATTTGTCACTTTGTTTATATGGCCAAGGTTGGCTGGGGAATCACCTTTGTGTCCAGCGACATTACAATGAATTGAATCTATCGCCCAATTCCTCGATAATGAACCAATCAATTATTAATTTATCGCACAAAAAAGTGCAGATTAATATTTTTTTGAAACGTAATTATATCTGCATGAATTTAGAGTAAAGTTCGCTCAGTTTAATTATTTGAAAAACCTAAATGTTATTGTAGGTCTACGATTTTTGGAACCATACGTTATTTCAAATAAGCTGTTAGTTGGAGTAAGCAAGCATCTTTATTCCCTTTCATTGGTTAGACCTCTCGAGAACAACCGAGTTCCATAAAAGTTTTAAAAAATGTTCTTGTATTGTCACTAGACATTGGCCTATACATGCTCCTATCAGTTCCTACACAGATATAGTTTGTAAGACCTAGATTCATTTACCCATAATTAACTAAGAACAAAACACATTATTAAATTACCCATTCAACCAAGAATTTAATGGACATGTGCGTGAAACTACTAACAGGTATTTTTCAACCCAAATATTGGTTGTCCCATTGGCTAAAATGTTTCCCTCAAATCTTCTCTATAAAAATGATTAACTCACAAGTAGTTATATGATTTCCTTAGAATATAAGCAATATTACATAAAAGTAACATATTTTAGCTTTTTAATAGGGCTATTACTTATTACTACAGACATTTTTAAAAACAAATTATAGGTGGATCACGCTGATTTGCAACTGTAAAAAATATATGAGAAGATACTGTAAAAATTAAAATAAGGCGAAGAGAGGAACAACTTGAATTTAGCGAACAGAGGTATACAACAGACTTTATCTTTGCCATACGACAGCTGATGGAAAGACGGTATGAAATTGGAAAAGACTTGGTATTGGCATTTATGGATGTGGTGAAGGCATAATGATAGCGTGGGTAGAAATTTAAGTTTGGAAAGCTATGGAGGAAGACAAAGTGTAAAAAATAGAGGGAAAAGCATACATAAGGCTAACAGGAGTTGTATTAAAACGGTAAGTGGGAGGATGGAATGGGTACTATTTGTAATGGTAATGGAAATGGTCATAAATAAAGTGTCAGGTAAACTCAAGGAGGAAAGAATGAAAGCCATGATATTTGATGATGACTTGGTGGTATGGAGGAGAAAAGGAAGATAAAGTATAGGAACAGCTACAGATATGGAATGAAAAAGTGAAAAATAGCGTGGAATGAAGTGTAGCATGGTGAAGTGTGACATGATGATAGTGATAAATAAAAGGATAATAAAGCCTAGAAAAACTATAAAGTTGGATGGAGTAGAACTGAGAATTGTACAGAATGTAAAATATATTGGAAACTATCTATTCCCTCTCATTTTATTTTAAATAAGATGTTGTTGCTACCTGCCCCTACCCATGGGGTAAATCTTTTAGGAATTCTCATTGGGTTGAGGCTACGTAGTGCAACATAATTTATGAATTCACAAAAGGTCGTTTATTTGGAATCTAGATGGATGTTATACACAATTTACAGAATGTGATGTAGTTTTGACAAGTTTATTGGGAGATGTTAGGAAGGGTCACCAGCTACTGTCAGTATCTTATCCGCCTCGACAGTCCACGCTCTGACCTGACGTAAAAGTTCCTTCTCACACGCTCTATAATCCGTATTACGACGACCCGGCTTGGAAAGCCCACACACCCACGGTATTCCTCCAGAGTAGCCATGGATTAGGCAGTGGTAGGTAGCAAAGCACTAGGAAATGAACTACTCTCCGACACTCCTCTCTCTTAATATGATGAAAACTCGGGGTATTTATATGCACGAAAAAAGATCTCCCCCTATCTGGCTTTGCCAAAGTTTGTTTGCAAGCTGGTGCATAATGTAATATGACAGCAATAATAAGTTATTGTTTCATTCGAGATTGCTGATTTGTTAATATGCTGACAGTGACTGGTTTTACTGAGTAATGATTAGTTACGTCATGCTTGAACAACTTTTAGTCATAGCGAAATTTTGCTAAGCTCTGAAATTACACCTTCATTCAATTAAGTTTCTGAACCAAATTTTAAGAAAATTTTTATACAAATATGAATTATTTATTCACTCCTACTATAACATGTTCTTACATTTACTCGACTATACTATGTTAAGAAATAACTGAACTTTCATTTACTAAAATCGGTGGTTATGTTACCATAACAGAATGGCTTGCAGAAGGTGTAACTTCTCCTGACACATCACTATGTTTGTTTAAATATACATAACAGAACACTATTATTATGACTATACAACCATGTTACGATTCAACAACGTAGACCTGTGTTGTAGGTGAGGATAGCATTGGAATGTACTTGCCTTCTTTGATTTTTAATAAAGTCATTTAGGTCAGTTTAAGATAAAATTCGGTAAAAGTTGTCCTTATCATCAAAGATCACGTGTTCCAACGCAGCAAATCTCAGATCATTCCAGTGGCTCTTCGCGGATAAGGATCCATGCTAAATTGCACATAATTTAAATCTATTGTTCATCATATCGCAATTTTTGACATTCAAAATGCTACCCGAACGCGTAATTGTTCTTGTTATAGAGGTAAGTACCTCTAGACTGCCTTGGCATTCAAACGTAACTCTTATATCAGATTTCACAGCATACGGGTACACAGCAATAAACTTTTTTTTTCTCGAATCATAAACACATGCACTTACAACTCTTGTCAATATGACTCACTACCTTGCTATACCCCGTAATAACCAGCCCGTAGATGGTTCATGCACGGACCTAAAGAAAGAAGTAACTTCAACCACGAGGTTAACTGGAACTTTCCTGGGTCTTCTAGGAAATCGACTTTAGGTGATCTCCCTGGGAAAATGAGTTTGAACCTTTATTCAAAAAAGGTTTCAGTCGACTTATAATAACCACCATAGACCTGAAGGGCACTATGGCCTTGCCCAATTTTTCCATAATTTGAAATGGTCCCCTAAGCTTGGTCTGGAACTTTCTAGCTTGATTTGTTTGTTATGGAAGTGTGGGATAAATGGATACTGTGTGAGCCCTACATTTTTATCTCGTATTATTTATTTCTTAGCACCGAATCATAACACTGGTTCCGGTGTATCATGACAAAAAGAAAACTCAATATTTTAGTGGCACAATAAGATTTTATTCAACTTAAATATAACAGAAGAACAGTTTAAAGCCCGACCAAGGCTAGATACAAACAATATAGTGCGTCCATAGCTTAGTCTGCGAGAGGAACTGTTAGCATAGCGAAAATCCTTAATTAATTGTATAAATTATGGTATTGTATTAAGTATTGCATAAATTGGCTAGTTGGCAACTTACAATCAGTTATAATATACAATACCTTTCTTATAAATTTCCATCAATATTAATGCATAAAGGTGAACTCTAAATCACAGTGAAATAGTTAATGAACAGAAGGATTTAAATGTTCCAGCAATTGCTATCTATAAACTTTGATATACAAAAAATATCTTCTATCTATAACATAAATAATGTATGGCCTAATCAATCCTCGCCCGCCCCTAAAGGCTTATTTTAAACAGTAAATATAATAGATCATCTTCAGGAGAAGATACCCGCCTCGGTGGCGTAGTTGACTAACGCACTGGTCGTGTTGAGCTCGACTGCTGAGGACGGGGAGGTCGAGGTTCGAATCTCGGTCGGGTGAACTGGGGTAGGTTTTTCCTAAATGGTTTTCCACTCTCCCTCCACGAAAATTCGGGTTCACTTCCTCTAATTCAACCTTCCCAATTCCTAATCCATTAGCGTAATTAGTACTTAAAGCGTATGGGTAGTAAGACGCGGTGCTAAATAGTAATAAATATTCAGGAGAAGATGCAGAAACAAATACTTGCTATATATATATATATATATATATA
>CABEEJ010000134.1:182006-223409 GCA_901482245.1 Timema douglasi
CGCATTTGCGTGGAGGGAGAGTGGAAAACCATTTAGGAAACCCCCCCCCCAGTTCACCCGACCGAGATTCGAACCTCGATCTCCCCGTCCTCAGCAGTCGAGCTCAACACGACATGCGCGTTAGCCAACTACACCACCGAGGCGGGTCTTTTGAAGAAAAGCAGCAAGTAATAATGAAAAGTAGGCCAACTCCAGACATTTCTGCTAAAACAAAAATGAAAGACTATACACGTAATTATTTATGTGTTTATTTTTTTCCTAGTTTTGGTTTTATTTATTTATGTATTTGTTTGTTTATTCCATGTCTAAATATTGTGAATCGGTTGGAGGGAGAAATTTGCCTACCCTATGACCTGTAAAAGTGTATTTGCTAAGTTAACATTATTGTACATTATATGGAGAGTATTCCTCTTTAACCCCATAATGAAAGGTGTCTTCAAACCTAGTCCTCTTTGAGAAAAGTCACCGCACGCCACTGCTGCTGAATAATGTCACTGTAAGAGGCATGGAATTTTTCATTAATGTACTCCATCATCTTCTTCAAATCTCTTTTTTTTTCTCTCTGGCAAAATACCTTTTTATATCTTCAGTCCATGAAGAACATAGGACTCAATGTCTGCCATTGTTTTCCCTTTTTCCAAAATACTTATCTTATTCCATTCCTGAATATCACCAAACGTTTGCTTCATCATTACTTTACCAGGATATTGTATAGATACCTTCAACCACACTGCCTTAGAAATTTGTAATGTTGTTGTATTTAAACAGTCCTTGGATGCCTTATCAAAACCCAAAAAGGAATTTTCAAACATTCTGTCAACCCGAAAAGGCCGAACTATTCTAGAAGTTTCAATTACCTCTTCGACATGTTCGATAACAACGCATTTGCTGGCTTTCTTTCTTTTTTTCAATCAATAATAAATATTTATCACAGGCAGAGAAGCTATGGCCAACTGACAAAAATGTGTGCTCAATCTCCTCAAATAAGCCAATACTAACAAGGTGCATGTATAAGAATAAAATCATGCAATTCTTATTTTGTCTCATGCAGTTATCGCTCCAAATACATCATTTATTATGATTGTTATTAATAAGATCTAATGAGCTTAGGTCTTTTAACAAACATGATGTAATTTGGTTTGTCCATCTCCACGCTTCGTCTTCATGCTATACACACATCAAACCATCATTCGAATTGACCTCATGTATCCCAAAATTATAACAACCAAGCTACCTTGAGTAGTACATGTCAGAGTGTGTTAACATGGGTAAAAAAAACTTGCTGCAAATCAATTATGAGGGTCGTTTTTTTCAGTACCTGGCATAGAAAGTAGCCTCTATACAATCCTTTTTCAAGTGTTCAAATGCCACTTCAGTTTTTCTATGATTCAGATCTCTCACCCTCTTTCTTTGCCTCTGCCTTTTTGTCAGCACTATCAGCAAGGCCGTAGCCAGCCAATAATTTCAGGGGGGGTTTGGTGAGCACATCCCCCAATTGCTGGAAGATAAAAAAACATTATAAATGACAAACGCTCCTAGAAGCTCTCTGAAGTGTTTTTTTTATGATAAAATAACCCCGTAGCTGCCGAAGGGTAGGAAATTTTCTGAATATTAAACACTTTTTGAAGCTCTGTGAGGTTTTTTTTATGGTAAAATAACCCCCAAAATGCCGAACGCTAGGAAAATTTCTAAATGTTTAACACCTCTAGAAGCTCTTTGAAGTGCTTTTTATAATAACACAGCCGCCTAATTTGTATTTGTATTTTAATTTTTATATCGTTTGAACCATAAATAAAGCTATATATATTTTGTTCATAAAATTTCGCGGGGGGTTTGAACCCCCAAACCCCCCCCCCCCCTGGCTACGGCCTTGACTATCAGAACTATTTATCAAAACATTCAAACGATCACAGATTCTACATGTGTCTGCACGAGGTGTTTTGAAAGATAGATGTGGAAATTCACCGTGGAAAACTTTTTTTTATTATTATTTGTAATTTATATTACTGTTAGGGTACTTATTTTTGAATGCATTACAATTATGTGAACATTTATATTTTGACTCAGGTTTTTATTTTGTGGTCTTCGCTCTGGTGTAATGACTCACATTTCTTGGAAATGACTCAACATGCTATTTTACTTGGTTTCTGTCATCCAAGGTGTACTTGAAATGTCACAAATCACCACGTTTATCTTTAAACATTGTGTCACCTCATTTTCTTTTTTCTGTTATATTCTGCACTCTTTTGGCACTCACGGAAAAGGTGTTGATAAAAGTTTGTTTGCATACCTGCACATGTGAACCCTTACCATCAGGGATTGTGTAAAATACAGTAGCGTGTCTTCGACTTTGCCTAGGGTCTTCATATTTACCATGAAGACGGCGTTGTACATGCTTTACTTGAATCAATCTTAGAAGATCCTTGTGCTTGTCTATCGAGTGTGTAGAATTTCTCAAAATGTTGTGCCTTAACCTTACAAGTTATGTTCTTGCACTGATACCTGCATTTACATTTTTCCTGGAATCAAAACATAAAAGGCTTACCAATCTACTAAAAATATAAATTGAATTAACTATTCCAGACATAAAAATATGTCAATGTTATACTTTTGCTACACAAAAACAGTACTAAATAATCTGAAAACAGTGTTGTTTACCATATAAAAATAAGTATAATATAGATTTTTAGGTAAATTCAATATATATTATCTAATTTTTACATCTCATGATTGCATTTATTATAGCTCACAGCAACCACAATGAACCATCCAAATTTACAAATTAATTAATTAATTAATTTACAGGTGAATAAATAATAAAATAAACTAACCTGTAGAGAAGGTGCTTCTTTTTCTGGTATGGTTTTATTAACAAAGTTATTGTATTCTTTTCCACTTGTTATAAGTAGTTTTCTATGAAGTTTTTGGCTTCGGTTATTTTCCTAAATACTTCAAAAATATAGGCTTACTCCCAACTATTGTTTAACCATTTTGAAGCATTTTCGCTCACATCAGTAGAAAGTAGAAACTGATGTTTTAAGTGGACTGAATAGCGACGTAATCATCATTAATACTTGGCTCATCGGAAGATCAGGAACAAAATTTGTTCCACCATTTCAAAACAGAGAACGGAAATGAGTAAAGATCTGTTCGCGTCGCCTCAGAGAGTACAGCTTGTTCCATTTGATCCCAACATACGCCCAACTGTACTCGTCACAGGTGTAGGTCTGTTCTCAAAAGTCGACGCGAACTGAACTATTGTTGTGTAAAGCGCCCTATTTTGACTAAGTTATACTTATAACAAGGCTTCCCTGTGACGTTTTCTGGCGCTTTAGGTGATTGTGGCTTCCCTCGGCTAAGTTCACAATCCCTAGCAGTGTGTCCTTTTCCTTTACAGGCATAACACCTCCTTTCCCTAGTCACTATAAATATTTTCCTGGGACAAAATTTGTAATTTTCTTGCGGGTGAAGGTCGGCTTCCATGACCCCAATCACGGCTTATGTAGCTTCCTTAAAAGTTGTTGGCTTTGCTAGACGCGTCATCCTCTCCAAATCTCCTGAAAGTCCGTTGGTCTGCCTCATATTTAATTATTTCACTAGCACTAGTATCCTTACTTAACTCACAAGTGTTATTAACACAATTTTTAAGCTCCGGCCCACACATTTTTTGACGTTCTCTCCTTGATCGAGTCTAATTTTGGTGAATTTTTATCTAAAAAATCAGCTCATCTGTTTCCGTTTGAATTTATACACTAAGGATTTTTTTCAAATCTTCAAACTTATCTGCTTCCATTCAAATTAGGGCCAGAAATTATAAAACCTAGAGCTTTTCCACTCAAGTGTAATTTTGTGACTGCTTGACGTTCCCTATCTGTCCAACTAGATATAGCTTAAATGCTTGATCATGTTTGCACAGATACAGAAATACTGTCCTCTGCCCTGCCATGAAACAATGGGAGTGTTGATATAATGTAACATTCCTAATAATAACAAAAGGCAATGGCTCTGTTCTACTTGTGCCACTCTTGACTGCTAACTACCTGGGCAACTGGTCTACAACGGTTTGAAGGTCAACTTCCACCCCATCACTTGAACTGAGTTTCTTACCTAGTTGAATCCTCTCCTCAAAAATGCTGGTGTGTTTGGTGTTCTAGCTTACCTCCAGTGGTTATGAAGTTGTGCCCCCAAATACCCTCTCCCTCAAAATTTAATTCTGGCCTCAATCTTGCTTGTTTAACCTCCTCCAACCCCTCCAAGAGAAATCTCTGGATACGCCACTGGACTTTTTATCCGTTAAGACAATTAAGCAACCAGCCATATTTGTCTCATCCCTATCAGACGTCCAAACCAAATGCCATATTTTTGTCAAATGAGGAACTGGGTGCAAGAATGGAATTTCAGAGGAAGTGCCTTTTTTGAATAAAACACTTTGTTTTCCCAAATGTTTTTCGCATTATCACCACGTGTTATGTCAATATTTTTGAAACAGAGGTCGAGATAAGCTGAAATGTAAAGGCATATAAGTGTTCTTTTTGTATAGCCCACTTATCTGTGCTCTTTCTCCTATGTTTAATGTTGTTTGATTGTTTTTCTCAGTCTAAGATTACTTTTTTCAGTGGTTTTAAAGAATCATGATATAAGTGATATTTCGGATTCTTCAGCTTCCGAGGAAAGCGAAAGTGATTTTGAAGAGGAGAAAAAAAGTTGGCAGAAGAGTATGGGCATAAAAATGGAAAACAAATTTAGCTCAAGTCAACAGAGCATCAGGTAAACATGTTTATGTCGTCAATACAATCATTACAAAGACGAAGTTTCAACCAGTCCAGAACTCCTGTACTGAACAGTGTTATAAAAATGTAACAGTTGATCAACAATGTCTCTTTTTCACATCTTACTATCCAATGATGTTAAGGGTGGACAAGACACGTACCTTGCAACGGTAATGATTCCTGAGGAAGCGAAAGAACGCAATGAAACACCCAATAGCATTTCTAAGATTTAAATTTTAAATACAAAGTGAGGAGTTTTGAAGTTTAACATACAGTTTGTACGAATCTTTTGACATAACTTTTCCAATTTGATCCTAATATAGTCCGAATCATCTAGCGTAAGTTGTGTAGTGGGATGTCACATTTATGTATTTGATGACAGGAGGTTAAATCATTCTAAAACTTACCAAAAAAGTTGGGGATTTGCTCAAAGAATATTGGGCAGTACTTCTACACTAAACGTCACAATATTGTGCCCCATCAACTTAACTAAAATATTTTGATAATCCTTGTCTAAGCGTCCTGGAACTATTAAATCCCTTTTCCAAGTTTTTTTTCTCGTGAAAATGGGAAATTTTACTCGAAGAAAATCGTGAAGAGCCATGCAAAACTGACTAACAAGTTCATCAAAAGATGTGTGCAAACAACTTAAATACAGAATCATCAATCTGACTCGTGGTGATGAAAGGGTTTTGACTATTAAGTTTGCTTTTGGGCAGAATTTTCTACTGCCTAAATTGATGGTCACTTTTTTGTTTTTAAGGGGCTTTTATGGACGTTTGTCTTTTAACATTCATTCGCCACAGTGGTGACAATAATTCCCTTTACTGGTTTATAAAAAAAACGGGTAAAGAAGAGACCAAAACTGTTTACGCTCTTTCCTCTACGATTTCATTTAAAGGAAATTGAACAGAGAAAATGTGGAAAAATATAGTTGTTTTCAGAATCTATTGAAGGCCATAAGAAGAACAGAACAGTGCTCCGGTTTTGTAGTTGGCTTTCAAAATCTTATGATGTTTAGCTTTAGCACATTTCTTTAGTACGAATCAAGTTTTATTGTGTTTGCAACATTAACCCTGGACTCTAAGGGAATGTAAATAAATAAACTCCTGAATCGCACCTGAAGAGTTGTTTTATATATATATATTGTCAAAAAATTGCAAGCACGTTCGAAGTTCAAGAAGTCTCACCTTTCTTATAGAACTGGGGCAAGGGTCTTGATAGACTTTTCAGAGCTTAGCCAATAAGCAAAAATATTACGTGTCAAACAAAAAAATATGTTCAGATAAAGTAGTTTCATTTCAGTATAGTGGCTGCACCCAAATCCTACACACCTATCTTTAAGCCCTTCATGTTTCGATAAGCCCACAAACCAAAACTTATTGACTTAGAAAATTAAAAAGAAAACCATCCATCAAAAATTGCAAACTTGATGACCTGAGAGATTCTATGAAGTTCTTGTCACGCGAAGAAAAAGAGTGAGTGGTATTAAAGAACATTTTTATTTCAAGTGGTTCTCCTAATGATGATGAAAATGAAGGAATCATAGAGTTTTATTCAGACTGTGAATATATAAAGATGAACACCTTTAATAATCGAAAACATTTGTATTTGCGGTAGTAGCATAAACATTATTTTTGTAACGTGGTTATTTGCTCAAGGTCTAGTACTTTTCTTATTAAAGCATTCTCTGCAGTAAAGGCACATGTATGGTATTTTATTTTACTAATTTTTAATATTTCTATTTAATTTCAGTTAAAAAAATATTTTTTGAAAAAAAGGTAGCCAAAAAATTATCTTCAGACAATATGACATAAGCCTTGATATATTTAGTCAAGGTTGTTGAATAAAATGATTTAGGTTTGAATTTTCAACATTGATTTTCTCAAAACTTTAATTTTTGGAGAGATGTTTCCTTCTTACGAGTTGTGACTGTCTGGCTGCGGGAGATGCTGCCTTCTCGGCAGAAGATAGGACTTTCCTCAACCTCTTACTCCACTTCTCTTCTATAAACCGTTTATTGACTTTTTTTTTACTTGATGTTATATTATATACCCCCTTTCCCTTTTTGTTATAGGTTATAACTTCATTCAGGTGTCCCGTAGAAAAGGAGATTCACGAGTCTACCTGTTAAATGAGCTAATAGTTGAAGTGGACCCATGCCCACAACTTTAGAACGATTTTGGAGTAATATCTCCCCCCCCCCCTCTTTCCTCCCCTATCTCCAGATAGGACCCATTTTCAGTTTTAAACCAAGTCAGAGTAAGGCCGAGTTGGGATAAAGTGGTGGAAAGAAGAGATTGAGCCAGATATAAATTTATTTCAAAGTGGTGCCCACTTATACACCTCGTTTACCTTGCATTATTCTATTCCATATAAGTTATAAGATATGGTCATGGTGTAATCCACCCCCACCTCCAACTGAAAAAACTGTGTAAAATACTATATATGACCATTTTAAAACTAGACCCTATGTATACCATTTTGAATGTTTCTTCTCAAATATGTTACACATCTGAGATTGTATTTCCCCAGAATTTGAGAAATATGTCCCTTCATAACAGGATTGAATTTTGCAGTCAACTCTACAAGCCTGAAAAAAATTCCATTATTTTGCTTTAGAGGGTTTTGTAAGTTCTTCGAAAAGCCATGTTGTGCTGGGCAAGATGGCAAGGTAGCAAGGTGTCAAGATGGTAAGTTGGTAAGGTGGCAAGATATCTCGTGAGGACATTTTTCTGTCGATCTTTTTCCTGAGCAATTAATCTTGGATTTTCGTCACCAATTGCCTTGCCAGTGTTAAACCTCCTTTCTGCTTCAACTCATTTTTCGTAGCACTCACTTTAAGTATCAATCACCCATTCCATTTTCATCAGATAATGTAGTGCTGGTGATTGTCGTGTTAAATACCTTGCAGCAAAAACAGTATACCCTTCCCTTAGAATGGGAATACATTAGCCAGTGTCTTCAAAATTTCTTGCCGTTGGAAACAAGCCGATATTAAAATACGTTAGAAAATTATCTTTTTGCACCATCTCTAGGGTAGCTGTATAATACTGTTGAGATTGGTCCTTGCGAAATAATAAAATCACGTTCACTTGTGCTTAGCACTTTGGACCAATTAGCCGGATCTTTCAATTTGTCACATGAATTATTCATTTCTTTGATTGTATCAGTCACATGACTCTTATCACTGTGATCAGTAGTTTTCGTGGTGTTAGAATTATCGGCATTAGTATTTATTAAATCTTCTGAGCAATCTTCGTCCTTCTCTGAGCACTGTTTCAACAGATGATCACCGTTACATTGAGTTTCAATTTCACTTTCACTTTCTTTACTAGTGCTTGCCTTCATTAAATAATTACAAATTATTTTAGCGCTTGACTTAATTTCTTGTAACGTTTTTGCTTCCCATTTTCTATTTTCAGCTGCAGAAAGTTAGGAAAACATTTTAATAACTGTTTAGAAAAATAGGTTTAATATTATTAAAAAAACAGAAACCACAAAAAGTAAAAACATAAAAATGATAGCAATACAGCATACGACACAATACACTTCACAGAGTACAGTACCTACTAAAAGGTTTGCACCAAAATAATAATTGAAAACCAAACTTAAGCAAAATTTCACAGAACACCATATAAACAAAAAATAATAAATAGCGAGTTGCAACACGTTGAACTATAAATAAAGCGAGTAAGCTATTGCCAATACATCACTCGCACGGAGGTTAGGTGATTGACTGAGAATCAAAACTAACATATTCCTACCCCCCAACCACTGCCACCCACCATGGGTTCGGCCTGAGCCTAACTCCTATATCGTTCAGTCTCGACCCGGCAACTAGTATAGTCCCGTCACCAATGTAGTTGACAGGATATGAAGAATAAGCGCAGGGTGACAACTGAATAAATAATAAGCAAACACAACTATATTAAAAATAAGTAAATAACACAGGCCTGCGATAAAAAAAATACAAGAGAATTGATAGCTAAACTTTATGTATTTTTTTTGCTGATTTTTTTAAAAAATGAAAAATTTCTATCGCGTCACGTTTTCATGAAAAATTCAATTTTCCTTGGATTTTTATGAACATTTACCATAAAGAAAAATGTTTGCGTTGAATTTCTTCCCTCCCTGCCTGGCCATCATTCTACCTTGGGGAAACCTACAGAATACCCTTCTGTGACACCTCCCCGTCACCGTCCCTCCCTCCTCGTTGCAACCACTCCCTACTAATAGCGGACTTGGGAGTGAAATCCCGGGCATTGTGAAGGGCCCAGCGGGGGAGGGTACCGGGGGCGTAATACACCCGGGGTGTACCAAATTGAGCTAGGGGTAGTTGAATTTCATTTAAGTTAAGAGCCAAAATATGTGTTGAAATTTTAAAAAGAAAATTCATATTGAAATTGTATAAATAAAGTGAAAGTTATGTGAAAAAACGGCCCGGATTTAAAGATTGTAAGATACCGGGCCAGCAAACACTGAATAAATAAAAAAAAATCTACCAATAGCGTCGCGTGAATCTTTATCTCAGTTCTTTATCTTGGTTCGCTGACCTCGCAGGAATGCTCGCTAAGCGAGCGTAATTGGCAGTCGGCTTCTATTTTTTTCGAGCTTTATCTGGATTGATCCTGAACGTGTTATCTTTCTTAAGACTGAATTCTCTTGACTTTTCTGTAGCCATCAGAAAAGATACAAAAGAGATGTCCTCATGAGGGATTCAGTTTATCTCTCTTTAACCCAGAAGATCGTGTACTTACCGTGTTCGTAGTAAGATAAGAGACGTGTAAATCTTTTAGTTTGTCTCAATTTTTCTTTCATGTGTAGTGTCGTGCGTGCGCTGATACAGTGTCAAGTGGAAACTTCATCACAGAAGCAATTTTACCGGTTGCTTTTCTCTGTGCATTTCGTGAAACATGGCTTCGAGTTATAGACGATGTGAAAATTTCCAGATGACTTTTGTTATATATGCGGCGAATATAGTGTTATTAAAAAATCACATGAGGAGCATTACAGACTATGTAAGACAACTTTATCTTGCGTATTTTGGCATGAAACTCGGAGACGAGGACAAATCGTGGGCTCCTCATAAAGTTTGTGTGCAGTGTCTCAATGATCTACGCTTATGGCTCAAAGGAAAAAAGACTGCTTTACGATTTGGAATTCCTATGACATGGAGGGAGCCGAAAAAACACTCTGATGATTGTTACTTTTGTTCCTGTCATGTCCGTGGGTATAATCGCAAAAATCAAAAGCCAATCTCTTACCCTGATAACATTCCATCGGTCATACGTCCCGTTCCTCATGGACCTGATGTGCCAGTGCCTTTTCCTCCAACTGAATTGCCAGTCATCTCTTCAGAGTCTTCAGACTCGGAACATCCAGAAGTTCAAGGCTCCGATACCAAATATAAGCCCTACTGGAGGCGATTCACCTCAGCCCTTCTCTCAGGTTGAACTTAATGATCTGAATAGAGATCTGGGCCTTTCGAAAGAGGCAGCTGAATTGTTGGGCTCAGATTGAAAGACAAAACTTATTGGCCAAAGGAACCTCTTTTCATTTGTACAGGAATAGAGAAAAGGAATTTGTTAAGTACTTTTAGGAATAAGAAAACCTGGTCTATTGTTCTGATGTTCCCGGATTTACGAGCAAATTTAATCTCACATACGATAAAGATTAATGGAGGCTGTTTATAGATTCATCGAAAATGATCCTTAAAGCTATCCTTCTTTATCACGGAAGCCAGTATGCATCTGTACCAGTTGGACACTCAGTGCGTTTAAAAGAACGCTATGAAAACCCGGCTTTCGTCCTCAACAAAATAAAATATGCCCGCCACGGTTGGACCATTTGCGGTGATTTGAAAGTTATCTCCATGCTTCTTGGTCAACAAGGCGGATCTACAAAGTTCCCATGTTTCATTTGTGAGTGGGACAGCCGTGATAAGACTCGACATTGGGTCAAAAAAGAATGGCCGAAAAGACAAAATCTTGAACCAGGCACCAAGAATGTGATTCGGAACAGCTTAGTTGATAAAAAAAAAAATATTGTTACTCCTCTGCATATAAAATTAGGTGTAATGGAGCAGTTTGTCAGGGCTACTCCAAAAGATGACAATTGTTTCAAATACCTGTGCAAAAAGTTTCTAGGTTTATCCGAATCCAAGTTGAAAGAGGGAATCTTTGTTGGTCCAGATATCCGCAAGCTTATGAAGGATAAAGAATTTGAGACTAGCATGACAACAAAGAGAAAAAGAAGCTTGGGTTGCCTTAAAAGATGTCGTCAGTAAATTTCTGGGTAATTACAAGGATCCTAACTATGAAGCAATTGTTATGAATATGCTGGACAAATTGCAAGCGTTGGGTTGCTCCATGAGTGTCAAAATACATTTCCTTCACTCACGTGTGGACTTTTCCCCCGAAAATTTAGGATCAGTCAGCGAAGAACAGGGTGAAAGGTTCCACCATGACATCAAAGATATAGAGCGCAAATATCAAGGAAGATGGAAAAGAACATGCTCGCCGACTACTGTTGGATGTTAACACGAGATAGGCCTGAGATTGAACATAAAAGAAGAACGTCAAAAAGAAGTTTACAAAGAAAAAAGAGTACGTACTTAAATATAAACTGTTTTTGTTTTGTTTTTTGCTCAGTTTAAAATTTGTTACAAACTTTCAGCTACACATACATAATATTTGCTCCTCTTGGTCAATCGTCTATTTTATGTAAGTTACCTTAATAAAAACAAATTAAAAAGTATGTCGGTGATTTTCTTCTAGAAACTGCACCATAATTTGATGTAAAAAGTTTAAACTCAAGGGAACTTTTCGTTTTTCTTTCAATCACAGGTGGCTCGTGCGATCTGGCAACAATGGTTTTCATCCATTTAAACCTATAAAAATTAATCGATTGCTGAAAAATCAATTTGCCTCACAAAGAATCGATTATTTTACATAGATTTAAATGAATTAAAACCACTGTTGCCAGATAGTACATGCAAAATTGTTCGAGAGAGTTCCTTTTCAAATAGGATTTTAGCAAAAATATTTATATCGATTTTACAAAAAATCATGACGTAATGGAAAAAAATGGAGGTCATTTTCGAAATCAGCACACCAAATAACATAAAACTCAGAGAAAACTGCTCTTGTATTTTTCAAAAACTTCAATTTCGCAGGCCTGTGTGATTAATAAATGCGTTTAAAACACATGATTAGTACAAATTAATATCTCAAAATTCCCAGCGGATCCAGGTTCCACGACCATGTAGGGTTGTTGTAGGTACCTAGTACTACCTACACCACGAAGTGTGCTCATGCCGCAATTTCAAATATAGAAACTGTGGTACCTTAAACTTGGCGATTTTATGTGTCTAGCTGATGTAAGTTCTAAGTTAAATATCTAAAAATTTTCATAGGATCCAGGTTCCACGACTATGTAGGGTTGTTGTAGGTTCATAATACTACCTACACCACCAAGTGTGCTCGTACCGCAATTTTATATATAGAAACTGTGCCACCTTAAATCTGACGATTTTAAATTGAGGTTATGTTTCCTAACTATCTTTTTTTTTTTTTACTTTGCACAAGAACTACATTTTCATACGAAAGATTAAAATTATTAGTATTAAGATTATTTATATTGATCATGATTTTTAAAGGCATTGATCAATTAATTACTTCTTTTTAATAAAATAATGTTTTTATGTGTCGGTATATGTGTTGTGTTTTAGAACCTCATCTGCTCTCGTGCGCTGTCTATGTTTCTTTTTAGAACCATATTCAATTGTTGATTATTAATTTTTTTAATGTTGGATAAAAACGATTAGTTTATTGTGGATGTGGAGCTTTTTAGCCCGCTTCCAATAAGCTAGTAAAATAAAATAACACAGGAATGATCATTAATATTACTTAGTGCCATATATATGTATATATATAGATATATAAATGGGGGTAGTATAGTATTAATTTTTTACAAAGTTATTTTGTCACTATTATTAAATGCAAATTTTATTAACTTACAAGTACTTCATGAGTAAAGTGATTTGAGGTTAGACATTTGGTCATGGTAATTTTGTAAGATGGTACTTGAGGGACTGGTCGATTCGGCAGTCAGCCTGGCAAAATCATATGATTACATAAAGCCGGATATGATTTGGTCAGGTGCTTGGGCACATTTGGTATGATTGGACTCAACATCAGATTGTGTGTAGATGTGTCATCTGACATTTTCAATTTTATGTCAGGTGGCCAGTCCATCCAAACGCCTGACGTAAACGTGATCTCAACCCTAATAAGCCAGGTACACCTAATGAAATCGGGCACTAAGTCAGGCAGTCTTTAAGTAGCACCCGATTTGGTCAAGCTGGCCAGTCATATTGACTGTAACGTGCTTTACGCCGGCTACAGACGATCTAACTTGTCAGCCTGACAAAACAGGTGTTACTTACAGACAACTTGACTTAGCGCCTGATTTCATCAGTTGATTTTTGCTTATGGTTAGGATCGCGCTAACAGCAGGCGGTTGGATGAACTGGCCACCTGATATGAAATTGAAAATTATGTCAGATGACACACTATTAGATATTGTGTCCGATCTTACCATACCTTCCGGACCAAATCATATTGCATATAATCGGCTTTTACCAAAAATAAAAAATAAGACATGCTTCATGTTAGTTTTTGTTGTTGTAACATTGACAAAATTCAATATTATTTATAATCATCTCACCAACATGGATAGGTTAGTTGTTATATCGTTAGTAATTTATTATCTAAATTGCACACTAAAATACTTTATTAGCATTGACATCATCTTGGTTCTTCGTTCATATTCAATTGATTTTTTTCTTTTCTTTTGCTTAAAGAATACATTAAAGCGAATATGCTTACACTGAATGTTTTCCCTGCTACCAAACACTAACTTAATCATGCTTTAATATTTACAATTATTTGGTTTACTAGTAAAGCGACATAGTGTCTGGTCAAGATTCAGTTAAACCTCTCACACTAACACAAAGTTAATGTAATACCAAAAACTTGAGCAAAAAACAGTGCAAGAATTTGGATTGCTTGAAAATATATTATTCACAAAAATTAAACTTAAGAACTTAAATCTGATTAGTCTTCAAGAACATTCAATAAATTCATCATCATCATCAACTGTTTTCAGCCTGTGTCCGGGTCAGTTTAGTAAAACGCTTCCATCTTCCTCTATCCTTCTATCATTCTTCTCCTCTCACTTGTACACTTTCTGTTATTTGTTCCTCCCATTGCTTTCTTGGCATCTTCTCCTCCATCCTCATTACATTCCCATACCTTCTCAGTCTTGATTTCTTTACTATCTCATTTACTTCCTGTACTCCCACCCTTTCCACGATAATGTCATTCCCTATCATATTCCTATTCATGACAGCTAACATGCTTCTCACAAACTTCATTTCATTGGTCTCCACTTACTGGAACTATGAAATAAAGTGTGAGAGTTCAATAATACTTTGGTGTTCGCAGCACGCTAATTATACCAATGAAGGCGTCTGCACATAAACAAAATAATTGTGTTGATATTGTTTGCAACATGATTAGCATGCAAGCACATATATTATGTATTATTATTATTAGCACCGCGTCTTACTACTCGTGCAGATTATACGCAGTAACGCTAATGTGTAATAGTAGGGTGATTGTGAGATGAAATGGAGGACCTACAGTTTAACGTGGAATCCGAACCACAGTGGAGGCCTGGCATTCCCCACATTCACAAGATGTCTTGTCAGAGGTGAAGGAAGGGTTTGGTAATCAGATAAATCTGTGCCAGGACCGAGGATTGAACCCCGGACCCCAGCACAGAAGTCCGACACCTTACCCCTAGACCACCATGTCACCCATATATTATGTACTTCGCTTAACTTAACATTACATTATGTGAAAGTTTTCCTTGGACAATTCTGATGTTAAGTTAACATCATTTTAAACATTACATTACATTAAGTGCATCATAATGGCTTTCATTTAAAAAACACTAGAACCTTTACGCTATTGCATCATCTTTGCATTATGTTATGTGGAAGTTTAGTTGAAAGTGATTCCAGCATCAACCTGTCAAGTTTTATGTATATCATACACACTATCATTATTACAACAATGTATGTAGATCATCATCGTTATGAAGTTTCCAGCAACTGGCTGAGTTTGTTTGATACATTTGGTGGAGATAGTAATTTGTTGCTAATATGCACCTTATAGAAACCATGGAGAGTCTATATCATCAAACAAATCAACTGATTCAAGAGACTCAGCAATATTTTGAACGCTTGGAGTCTTCTCGTGGGAACAACTGTGAGCTGATAGAACGAGAAATACAAACAAGGATTGACACAATTACTAGGTAAACAAAATATGTTAGTAGTGGCGTGATATCTTTAGGCTTTTAGCTGAAATAATAATTATGATGTTGATGTTAATAGAAACTGTGATCGTCTTGACATGTTAGTTCACAAGGAGCCTCCTTCAAGAAGAACAACCAGCAAAATGCGTGTAGACCAACTTAAGTATGACAACATTCATTTGCAGGTAATTAGAGATATAATGTTTACTTATTACTAACCTTATGTAGACAGGCTACTACCTACATTACCATTACTTGTGTACATAGGCTAGTACCTACATTACCATTACTTGTGTGCACAGGCTAGTACCTACATTACCATTAACTTGTGTGCACAGGCTAGTACCTACATTACCATTACTTGTGTACACAGGCTAGTACCTATATTACCATTACTTGTGTGCACAGGCTAGTACCTACATTAGCATTACTTGTGTGCACAGGCTAGTACCTACATTACCATTACTTGTGTGCACAGGCTAGTACCTACATTACCATTACTTGTTTGCACAGGCTAGTACCTACATTACCATTACTTGTGTACACAGGCTAGTACCTACATTACCATTACTTGTGTACATAGGCTAGTACCTATATTACCATTACTTGTGTGCACAGGCTACTACTGAATTATAAAATAATGTAGGCTACGATAGCTTGGCTATCTATTGTAAGTCACAATTAATAACAAATTCAATCAACTGTTTATTTAGCTTATAAAAAGTTTTCCAAGGTTTAAAGAGTAAAGGTTGTAACATTATATAAATGTACATGTTATTATGAAAATCTTTTAAATTTACTGTAAATTATCAATCTCTTTATTGTATACTCAGGCTGCACTGCGAAACTTGTTGAATATGAGGTTGAGGAGAGAGAATTGCTATTAAACTCACAGTTCACCACCAACAATAGTCATCTGGAGGGAGATACCAGCATCCTTATGGATCATTCTCTTCAACATAACTCAGCTCTTCAGGTAATAATAGACATATAAAAGTCATCTGCCTCGATTGATATTTTTGGCAGATGTCGATTTTTTGTCATAAGAAAGATTAACAAGACAATCATGATTCTTTAAGATCAAACTTAAGATTGTATTTGTGTTTAAACAAGTAGTTTCCAACCTTTATCGGAGTGTGACCCCGATTTTTGCCTCTGAGATTGTCGTGACCCCCTTGCATTTGAATCCTAGATTTTTAATTGATATAAAATGATTATATAACTATTATCAAATTTATCACTCACTTTTAATAAACAATTAAAAAACAAAGTGTATGGATAGCATAAACAAAGACAAAAGAAATTAAACATCAGCTGCACAGTTAGTGGGATTTTTGAGCCTGCATTATTGCACATAGTTTTATTAAACTTTGGCACTAGTGAAGAAATAGCCAATCTGAGATCCAGCTCTACGTTAAGCCTATTCCTATATTTAGTTTTACGGGCAGCCATAGCAAAAAACAATCCCTATCCCTTCATTGACATGTTTAAAATATTAAGTCTTTCAAATGTATAAAAAAAATGGGTTAGTTTGCACAAGAAACTGTTCTTATTGATTTCATTTTTATTCCCTGGATAGTTACTGTCTTTGAGGTAAAGACTAATTTCATCCTTCAGTTCAAACACCCTTGCAAGCAATTTCCCGCGTGAAAATCAGCGTACAGCAGAGTAGTATAAGAGAGCGCTGTGTTTAGCTCTTGTTCCCTCACATAAAGCAGCAAACAAACGTGATTCAGTTGGTCTTGTCTTAATGTAGTTCACTATTTTAATGATGGAACTAAAGACAACACTTAGTTCTGTACTCACGTTATTTTATGCAAGTGACTCCTTGTGGATCATACAGTGAGTCCAGGTGGCGTTGGAAGGCTTCCCTTTCACAGGAGCTTCCAAACTACTCCTTTCTCCAGACATGGCAGGAGCACCACCATCACTGCACATACCAACACAATTTTCCCATTTCATCTCACTTGCTGTCAAAAAATCGTCTAGAATCTTGGAAAGTCGCTCAGCACTGGTTCTTCCCAGAATCGGATTGCAGAACAATAGGTGCTCTTTGACATATCGGTTAGTGATGTACCAAACATAAGCTATAAGGTAGGCATCCTTCACAGAGTCAGTGGCTTTGTCGACCTGTATTGCAAATTTTTGACAGTTTCAAAGCTTAGGTCAGCTTTTCTTGTATGTCTTGCGCCATGTCGAATAGCTGTCTTCCCACCGTGTAATCTGCCAGAGGGATCTTTCGGACTAGATCTGTAGACGCTTTGTCAATCATTATTTCAACAGCAGCAGCCAAAACAAGTGTATATCCAAAAGAATGAGGCTTGTTACATTTTATGACCATATACGAAACCTTGTATGATTGCCAGAAGTCCCTTGATGGGAATATGTGTAATTTTTATCATTGATTTGATGTGTCCAGAATATTCCTAACTGTGTCAGTAAACATGCAGTCTGAATAAGATAACCAAAATATTATGTTTCTATTTGGATTTTGAACTTTACTATAGTCATCAAAATCTCTTAAAAAAGTAAATACAGTACAAGGTTATAGTCCTCACAAAACTTGCGACCCCTTCGAATTAACGCCGTGACCCCCAGGTTGGAAATCACTGGTGTAAACATTAACAGAAAAAGCTTATAATTCATCCAGTGTTTGTTAGTTACTTTCCAAGGCACCCACAACCCTTATGAGATAATTAAATTGTAAAATGGATTTTTAGTTATTGATGGCTCATAATTTTATTGTTTAGCGATTTATGAACAAGCTATGCTGTCAAATTTGGCATGAAACAATATATCATAACAGATGATTGAAATAAATGCTATGGCGATTGTTTGTTATGTAATGTCACAACTACAATGGCACCCCCCCTAAATAAAATATTTTTATGTGGGATCATCCCTCCTAAGGTTACAGCCTGAGTAAAATATTTGTTTTAATATACAGGAACTTTTTTTTACACAGTTCAAGTGGTGACACTAATAAATCTCCCGTGGAGAACCTGTCCAAGTGCACCTGGCCAAGATTACAACTTCACCAGCAATCCAATTTATTGCTAACTTGACACCTTAGTGTATGTGACCACTTGTGCGAGTTAGTCTATTACACAGTCGAACAAATAGAATTGCTATTATATTTGTCAATTACGGCTATAGCCGCATCTAAATAAAGTATTCTTTGACTGAAAAATGTCACCTGGACACAAGAATCCAACTCGAGACCTTCAGCTTAGTACGCCAATGCTCTAACCACTGAGCTATCTAGGAATTGTTCCGTACCCAGGGCCATTCTTCACTCATATTTCAATTCACAGAATATGAGATATAGTTGTGGCTATAACTGTAATTAACAAAATATAGTAGCATGACTATTGAATCCATCCTGATATGTGCATTCGTACAGTTGTCATTTTACTATTGACAGCAGAAATCCCTCTCAAGTCGATGGTGGCTAGATTATCTTAATTGATAATTCTTTGAATCTGACGATTTCTGCATGTCCATCACATAATTTGCATTAAAATATAAGTGAAAAATTATCCTGGGCACGGAACAACTTTTGTAGCTAAGTGGTTAGAGAATTAGCATACTGAGCCAAAGTTGCTGTGTTCATGTGTGATTTTTCAATTTACAATATATTATGTAATGGTTTCAGAATGCTAATCATGGCGTGGATGATATGCTCAAGTCAGGGGCTGGTATCTTAGAGAATCTGCGAGACCAGCGAAGCACACTCAAGGGTGCTCACAGACGCCTTTACGATATTGCCAACACACTTGGCCTTTCTAACACCACTATGAGACTAATTGAGCGCCGTGCCTACCAAGACAAGTTTATCCTTTTAGGAGGAATGCTCGTCACCACATTCCTTATAACACTTATTATTGTTTACTTGACTTAATTATACCTGTTGGATGGAGTTGCCTTTAAAAGGAATGCCCATCAGTGTTCCTCATAACAATTTGTGGGTTTGCTAGCTCAGATAAAAGGATAGACTGAAACCACTGCTATTTATTCATTACTGTGTTGGGTTTTTAAGATATCTCATTATTAAATGTTTTGTTATATATGGAAGAAGGTACAAGAAAGAGCGATAGAAATTAAATGTTTCATTAAATTTATCTTTGAGCTCTGAAATAAGTGTGAATCACCATTGTGAATAGTTTGACCAATTTGTTTTGTACATTAAAAATAATAAACATTTCTAGCATTTCAATTCTTATACTCTTGCTTTATTAAAAGTTAAAACCCATGCATTGATTTCCAAACATCCTTAAACTGAAGTCAAATGTAAGTTATCTCACTGCTAGTGTCCAGCTAAAGCTAAAGTTTAAATCTTAGCAGAGGGAATTATCAAATAAGGTTTTCGATATTATTTCAAGGCTGGTACTTTTCCTAAAAAAAATTATTCATCCTGTTCACTTAACTATGATAAATTAGTCACAATATGCCTAAAACTTGTGTTGATAACTTAATATTCCACAATATCTGTGAAAAAATATGTATGTTATAAGATTTCCAAAGCTCCCAGAATTTCTCTGTGAAGCAGTGGATCTGGAATGGAGTCAAACTTGGCCTCATTAATGAGGAGCTACTTTAACAAATCAGTAGCAGCTCCAGTTTAGAAAACCTGGCTTAGTGGCCAGAGGATTTGTTGTGGTGACCACATGACACCCCTTAGCCGCAAATGTTGCCACTATCATCGCTAACAGCGGCGACGGCCATTCTGTCAGTATAGCTCTATTGCGGGCTCATACCATAAAGTTTACGATTTAGAGTAGACCTATCTAAAATTATAATTATTTATTAGAGTTGGGTCAAATCGACTATTTTATGAATGCGAGTAAATTATGAACATAAGAGAAAATACAAATAGTAACAATGTTAACATTCTTTCTTATAATCCATTATAACATTCATACATTCAGTTAAATGTTAAATTACTGCCATAGGGTCTGGTTGTTAAGGTTATCCTTAATTACAATTGGTTCTGAACCATCAATAAGCAGTATTAGGACTCGAACCAATTTCACCTATAAAATTGGAAGGAAAAACGGTTTTTAAGGATTTTCTCAAATCATCTTAATGATTTGAAGGCCCATCTCTATTATTTATGTCTTATCATTTTCCCAATTCGTGTCACCAGTTATTTCCTACCATAATATATATTCTAACACAAGTTATGACATAGCATGTGAACACATACATAATTTTATTATATTGATGCGTCATAATCTTTGAGTGACCTAGTTTTGATATTTCACAAAGTAATGTTAGTATGTGTTTTTTTTATTAAATATTAAATAACCTTTCAAATATCATTGTTATTGTTATATATATTTTCGCTTTGAGGTAGTTGTACATGTTCCTATCCAAGTATCATATCATTCTTTACAATTTTCCGTTTTCTCCTCTTTTTGGAAGTTGGATTGCACGTTTTACACTCCTCCCTGATGAGTTCTAATAGAATGAAACCTAAGTCGGGGAATTGGGCAGTAACGATCGATTTTCTTCAAGAGGTAGTAATTAACTCTTTGTTCACGGGCAGCAATGTAAAGTGTGTTCCTTTTTATTGTAAACGCCATATCATGTTTGTTACTTTTATGTGTTTCTATCCACCTTTCCTGCACCTTCTTCCAAATATAGTACAATGTTATTTAGTTGATTGCTGTTATGGCACTTAATACTATGTAAAGCAATAATGTGAGCTATGTTCATGGAGGAAAAAGGTTGAGCTTGTTTTAAAGAAAGTCATCTGCTATTTTTGTATATAACTAGTGAAAATAAACCGGAAAAGAATATATTGCCTGTATTTGGAGGCATGTAAACTAAGTTTCAGTTTCACCTAAACACAAAGATATTCTTTGTTTTTTATATATATATTTTTGCATCCATTACTGTTTCCAGCCTGTGGCTTGGGTCACTTCTTTATTCAAGCCTTATATTTTTCACTACCAGCTTGCTAAGACTGTTGTAGCTTCATATGCCTTATAACCTAACTAAAGACTATGACGGGCACAACATCTAGTCCCCCGGCCATTAATTCATCGCTGTGAAAGGGTAAACCCACATTTCACCCGGGATAATTTTTTGCCCATGCTGGGAATCATACCCGGGATCCTTAGCTCAGCAGACAGACACGCTACCGACCAAGCTAAGGTGTAAGATTTTTATATGAAAAATGAATATTTCTGAAAATTTAAAACAATGTGTAACTGTGGAAGTGTTCCTTTCTAGGCCTAACCTAACTATCTTTCAAGGTTGGTTTCCTTCACTATCACTTTATACCATTGTACAGTGGTCACTGTCTATATATAGTGTACATTTCCAAGCCATTAGGCAATGATTCATTTTATTATCATAATATCCTTTTGATATCTCAATGCAATGTTGGTATGTCTTGGTTTTACTCAAAAGTTTTTAATTATCTCTCCAAAGCATTAAGGTATGTATAGATTAGCCTAGCCGAGCCGATCCTGTAATGTAATGCATAATGCTCGCTTTTTGCAGTGAATATTCATGTGTAACCCACATACCACAAGCATTCTCTGAACCATCTACGAGCCGAGCACACCACGAGCAAATGCCATAATAATCTCAGTTCAGTTAAGTATTTTTGAGGATGCACTACATTGGGCTGTGCTAATTATGCTCAATACACTTAGGGAGAAGGATGGAAGAAATTAGAGGAGGAAGAATGGTGGAAGGATAGAGGAAGATGGAGGCATTTTTCTTAATTGACCCGGCCACAGGTTGGAGACAGTTGATGATATATTTAAAAAAAAATGAAAGTCAGCCTCAACAACGGTGGTTTAGTAAACTGTATAATAAACGGGCTGGTTTGGAACAACTGGGAGGCTCTAGCAAATTAGCGGACATTACAAAAACATTACCAGGTCTCCCAGACTTTGAAAATATTCTGAATAAAATAGGACTAAAGATATTTAAAAAAGGAAACACATTTTCAACGTCCAACCTCAATTTAAGACCATTTAGTATTCCCACATAGCTACTATAATACTTCAATACTTTTGTGAAGAGTCAATAACAGTATACCAATAGAGCTACAATATTTTAAATTTTGACTAAATCTTTGGCTTGTTTGTAATACATATCATGTATATTGTTAATTTTATTACTAATATTCAAAGTTAGCTGTGACTAAGATTCCTTGCCACAGGAAATTTATCTCTATCCTGTAGAAACTCAAAACGCTTCAAAGGCATACCATTGGCTGCAGTACACTTCTGATGTGCTGTGAGATATAAAAATATATTAAAAATGGCTGCCAAGTGCAAATAGTACTTTCTTGCCCACTACTGCTTCATATATATATATAAATATTAATGCCCATCTTAAAGGTGTATACCTAGAACCCTCACCCTGTGCCATTGATTTCAAATCAACTGTTTCCAGTCTGTAACAGTTTACTAAAATGCCTCTATCTTCCTCTATTCTTCCTTATTTAATTTCTTCCATTCTTCTCCTCTCAATTGAACACTTTTTCTTATCTGCTTATCCCATCTCTTTCTTGGCCTCCCTTGCGGTATTTTCCCCACATACATTTCGAACCTTTTCTTCAGCATCCTCTCTTTTTTCATTCTCATTACATGCCCATACCATCTCAGTCTTGCTTCCTCTACTTTCTCATGTACAATGATAACTTGATTCCTAATCTTGTTTCTCTGCGTGACAGCTCTCATGCTCCTCACAAACTTCATTTCCATGCCCATGTTTATGCCGCATGTGTCAATGGGTACAAAGTACGCCCTGTATAACACTTCCTTACACTTTTAAGAGGATTTCCTTTCTCCTCAATCACTGTTCCAAGATATTTTACATTCTGTACTTTTCTCAGCTCTACTCCATCCACCTTTAAATCTTTATTAGGCTTTACCCTCCTCGTCATTACCATCATTTCACACTTTTCCATCCTAAATTGCATTCCACTTTGTTTCACTTCCTCATTCCATTCTTGTAGTTGTTCCTGTGTTTCCTCTTACTTATCCCCCTGTACCATCAGGTCATCAGTACACATCATGGCTTTAATTCTTTCCTCCCTTAGTTTTCCAACCACTTTGTTCATGGCCATTTCCATTACCCTTACAAATAGTAATGGTGAAAAGGAACTCCCCTGTCCTTCCACTCTCTGTCTTAACACAACTGTTATACTCATACATGCTTTTCACCTTAATTACAACTCCTCTTTCCACTTCGGCTTCCTCCATTGTTTTACTAACTTTATTTCTATCCACGCCATCATATGCCTTATCTACAACCATAAATACTAATACCAAGTTGTTCCCATACCTTCTTTCCATCAGCTGTCTTATGGCAAAGATTTAAGTCTATTGTAGACCTCTGTTCCCCAAATCCATGCTGTTCCTATCTCTACCTTCCTTTCATTTTATTTCTGATTCTTTTTTCCAGTATTTTCTCATATATAATTTTGTACAGTGCAACATCAGCATTAACATATTTAAAAAACCAAGTATATCATAATTAAATTTACCTTTTCCTCTTCCTTTAAAAATTTTTTCTTTCGAATAAAAAAATAGGCCTTAATTTTAATTCTAAGCTTATTTTAGCTTGACGATTTATTGATGGAGGAAAATTATTAAGATTAGTTGAGAGTCGGTGATTCAAGAAAATTTTGAATTAGACACACATATTCTTAAAAAAAAAAAGTTTAATTTGTTCCCTATTGTTGGTTCAGAACCAATTATTAAATTATTATAGGATGAAATCAACAACAATGCCCCAGACAAGTAGTTTAACATTTATTTAGTATTAGTTGTATTTTATGATCACATTGATAATAAAATGAAGTAGTGCCTTATGGATTAAAGTAATTGTTAGTGAACGAAGCCAACCTGAAAGAATAGTTTGTATTTGTATATTATATTATTCTACTATATTTACTTTCCTCTTATGTTCATAATTTTTCCAGGATTAGGATGGTTGTAAAATAATAGATTTAACCCAGCTCTATTAAAATACATTCCATAAAATCAAGTCCCTGCCCTTGTTGAATATAATTTAATCAATCCAGCATCAAGCATAATTATTTGTGTTAAAATAATTATTACAATAACAACTGCATTAGGACTCAATTAACTACAAATAGCTAGGTCATCCAAATTTTCACTCAAATATTTATCTCAACAGCAGTTTTCAATACAAGCTTATTTGTTCACAGGAGTGTTAACTTCCCCCAAAAATATATCACTTCTTACCTTTCATGGCCAAAAAGAAAATGTTATTCCCCAAACTGAACATAACAATGAAAACTTAAAAAAGTAAATCATTAATGCATTGCAAATATTGATATAATGCATATGATATATCACAAATGTCAAAATCATTAAATCGCTCGGGCCAAAGACAAGGTATATACCAGACCAACAGACTTCAGGTTAAAATGGCTGCATTCATTGGGAGAGCTTGAGCTCTTCAACACAGGGATCACTACATGCGGTCCCAAGTAATAACATCACTACCAAGCAGGTATTTTAAAAAATAATTCACTTTAAAGATGGTTTTTTACTAGAGAACAGACAAAAATTGCCTTCTAGTGTCAATAGACCAACTTTTACAAAGCTAGATTCAGGTATAGGCCCCGCCCCCCTTCCCATGAACCATCCTCCCAAATGAGCCAACTCGCTGGTACTTGAACTATTGTGTTTGGACCGCTACCCTTGGAAACTTTCTCTCCAGCTCGTAGCCCTTACAACAAACAGCTGTTTCACTTGGAAGTGATGTTATCACTCAGGACTGCAACTAGTACTCCCCAGTGCCCAAAGACAACCAGGTTCAAGGAGCACAACAAAACTCCCGTAAGGCTGAGTATCTTGTGTATACCTTGTCTGTGAGCTAGACCTAGATACAGGGAATGTGTGTGATAGAGAAATTATGTTATCTTATTTATTTTGAATATTTCTCACTATAATGATCTTCGATAGAAATATATATTTAGGTGTATAACAATAAAATTAGATGAGCAATTCTGATAATGAAACATTAATAATTTAAGTGTAAATAAATATAAATTAGAAACATTCAGATAAATAATTGAATGTTTACATATTCCTCCAAAGTTTCAATCAACAATAAAATGATTATGTCACAGTAAAAAAGGTGTTTTCTCCATGTGGTTAACAGAATAGACAGAACCTTTACAAGTTCAGTGAAGGATTCAAAATAATAAATTAAATTCAGATTTATCGATATATTTGAATAAAAATCTTGTCATAATGATCTTCAGACCAAACAAATATAATATAAAAAAATAACTGAACACATTTTTCAGTCATTATCTTCTCCAGATAATTTTCAACTTTTATCAAATAGTTCTTAAATAATTATAATGAAACATAAAATAACCTCTTTACTAAGATGAGTGTTTCACTAATTGCAAGATGGAAATCCAAGTAGTAATAATTTGTTGCTAGGTCTTGAAGAGTCGACACAAGCCAATATCTTGCCCAGATGTATTTTCCTCTATGGGAGGTTTCTGCTTGTTGGGTAGTTCCAAGCGGGGCAAATCTGCAATTTGAACCTCCTTGCGAAATAATTGGCCCACGCTGCGACCTACCAACTAAACAACAAACGTGTTTATATTAGGAATGGGTCCCTCGAATCCTTAAGAATATTTGAGATTTTAGGATTCAAGAAAATGTCTGATATGACTCAAATCGTTTTTTTTTTTAACTTTTCAAATTAAATTTGTTTTAGAACTCTATTACTGCCTATTGGTGGTTCAAAGCCTATTATCATTAATTCATTATAGGATGACAAACTTAACAACACGGCCTCAGGCCAGTAATTTAACACTTAACTCAATGTATGAATGTTATAAACTTATAATGAATGGATTATAAGAAATAATATAACATTTATCATTTAGTTACTATTTTTATTTTATAATATTCTATTATACTTAATACTTTAACGTTCATCATTTTTCCCAATATTCGGAATCAGATTGGAGATTTGGATTCATAAAATAGTGGGTTTGACCCAACTCTAGTTTCTATATAGCCATCATTTGACAATTTATATTAAGGTATCCAAGTATGTGGTTAGTGTCTGACCTGATTTGTGAGTCTCTTGAATATCTCCTTTTTGTTCTTATCAACCTTATTGTGTGTCTTGCAAGTTGACATTAGAATCTTGTCATCAAGTTTCTGGATGTCCTGGGGACTGCAATTAGGGATCTGGTTCATCACCTAATAATATTACAACTATCATTATCTCGGTTTTCTTGGTGATAAGATAGTGTGATAGGCAACGTTAAGCGCAAGTTATTACCTCCAGGATGTTGATGAACTTTGGGCGCAGAATCTCATACATCTGAACTCCCAGTACCAAGAGTGATCCCTGGTTGGCCTCGTGTTGTCCATGTAACGCCAGTCCTTGTAGCACACAAGTCATAATGTGAGCAGCTACCTGTGGTGTCAGACTGTGGTCACTAAACAAGTGCCGTACCACTGGTGCGACCAGGAATGTTGCTTTCAGACTAGCAATGGTGTCATGCCACGATAATGCCCTGGAATAAAACATTACATTAGTGGCTGTGTTGTTATTTGTTAAGAGGGCTGTAGAGTACAGCACAAAGACACATTGCAGACATTTAGAAATCCTGAATTATTTAAAAAACTGTTTTCTGGTTTTTAAAATTACCTTCAATAAATGTAGGTGAAAATTATAAGCCGGTTCTTGATGATTTAAAAAGTTTTAAGTTTTTTAAAAGAATCCAATGACAATTTAAGTGAAAATTTATGCTTCTCAGAATAAAACAAAGGTTTTAATCTTATATTTAGCCTTCTTCTATCAAAGTCATGTTTTGATACAGTCACAACAGAAAGTTTTGTAATACTGTGAGGTGGTTTTATGTAATTTATCACACATTTTTTTAAACAATTAAAAACTTACTAACTGGTCAGAACTTTTTCTTACATTTTGGTGAAAAAAATATAAACTACTTCATAAATAATTTGGGATTTCTGAAGGCCTGCAATGTTTTCAGTCTTTGGTATACAGCCATCTTACAACTTCTTTTCAGTGATTAGAACAATCAATTTACTTCGTTTTGATAAAACTAATAAAATATTTTTCTGTTTAGGTTTTGAATAGATGAAGTTACTTGTCTGCAAAGTTAATATAAAGAAAAAATTGTCAGACAGTGTTTAACACTGGCCTGAGCTAGGATTCAACCTGCATTTTACAGAACTTAAAGGTGTGGGAGTTAATATAAGGAGACAAACAAATTACCCATCCTTCCATTCAATTCTAGCTTTCACCCTCAAGAAAATGTAGGAAGTACACTGTTGTGTCAAGAATTACTATTTTACAACTACCAACATAAGTTTGCTAGTTATTCCTTTTAAACAATGGCTTAATCTTAAATATCCAAATAAACCAACAAACTCATTTAAGAAAAATTATATTAATTAGATTTTTTCAAGTAAAAATAATTCCTTTCTACTGGAATTTTAAGGTTTCCAATCACAAATGTGAATAATTTAGAAGAAGATATATGACTTTGTTGAGATTTTTAAAAAATTCACAAACCCCCCAATTGATTATTAACCACAGTAACTTCCCCACCTGAGTAAACATAACAATATGGCCTGGCATGTAGCTTCACTCCTCAGTAACAAGGACCCAAGTTCACTGATTACTTCACTCTGTAGGCTACTCCGGCTTGTCTCTGTACGATCCATGTCTTGGTCCATGTCGGCAGCTCTGTCTAGCTCTCCACTACTCGCACCACCAATCAGAGCCACCTTCATTACATCCATGTACTCCCGAGTTAGTGTGCGGGTAAGAGTGGCTTCCAACACTTCCTGGCAACAAGAAACAATCTTGGGTTCCAAACTTTTCAGAGAGTTTAAATAATGTATAGTTTAGAATTATGTTAGTTAATTCTGTAATACAAGTAATGATAGCTCCCTATAATAAGTGATGTTAACTCTCTGTGGTGAGCTATGATAACCCTCTGTAACGAGCTATGATATAATCCTCTGTAGTGAGCTATGATAACTCTCTGTGGCGAGCTATGATAACTCTCTGTGGCGAGCTATGATAACCCTCTGTAACGAGCTATGATGAAACTCTGTATCGAGCTATGATAATCCTCTGTAACGAGCTATGATAACCCTCTGTAACGAGTTATGATAACTCTCTGTAGCGAGCTATGATAACTCTCTGTAGTGAGCTATGATAACTCTCTGTAGCGAGCTATGATAACTCTCTGTAATGAGTTATGATAATCCTCTGTAGCGAGCTATGATAATCCTCTGTAGCGAGCTATGATAGCTCTCTGTAACGAGCTATGATAACTCTCCGTAGCGAGCTATGATAACTCTCTGTAGCGAGCTATGATAACTCTCTGTAGCGAGCTATGATAACTCTCTGTAGCGAGCTATGATAAATCCTCTGTAACGAGCTATGATAGCTCTCTGTAGCGAGCTATGATAACTCTCTGTAACAAGCTATAATAACCCTCTGTAACAAGTTATTATGAGACTCTATAGCGAGCTATGATAACTCTCTGTAGCAAGCTATGATAACCCTCTGTAACAAGCAATGATAACTATCTGTAACAAGCAATGATAACATATCTGTAACAAGCAATGATAACTATCTGTAACAAGCAATGATAACTATCTGTAACAAGCTATGATAACTCTCTGTAGCGATCTATGATAATTCTCTGTAACGAGCTATGATAACTCTCTGTAGCGAGCTATGATAACTCTCTGTAGCAAGCTATGATAACCCTCTGTAACAAGCAATGATAACTATCTGTAACAAGCAATGATAACTATCTGTAACAAGCAATGATAACTATTTGTAACAAGCAATGATAACTATCTGTAACAAGCTATTATAACCTTCTGTACCAAACAAACCTACTTACTCTATGGCATTATAAACTCGAAAATTTATTGCCACACTTACAAAAGTACGATACCTATCCTTATCTTGAACTAGTTCTATCCAGTCCATTTCATTACACCCTATCTCTTTCAGGTCCATTCTAATGTTGTCCTCCCATCTGCGTCAAGGTCTTCTGAATGGTATCTTCTTATTGTGTTTGGCAGTCACTACTCTAAACATTGTTCTAAATTCTTCCCACCATAATCTATGAGACGTCCTCCTTTTATATGTTTCTATCCACCTTTCCTATACCTTCTTCCAAATATAATCCTAGCAATGTCTTGTAATATGTACAGGTTATTTAACTTATTATTATTATTATTATTATTATTATTAGTACCACGTATTAATATCTGTTCAGGGTGTACGCACTTACGCTAATGTGTAATGGTAGGGTGATTGTGAGATGAATTAGAGGACCTACAGTTTAACGTGGAATCCAAACCATGTGGAGGCCTGGCATTCCTCACATTCACAAGTTGTAATTAATACACGTCTTGTCAGAGGTAAAGGAAGGGTTTGGCAATCAGATAAATTTGTGCCGGGACCGAGGATTGAACTTTGAACCCTCAGCACAGAAGTCCAACACCTTTCCCCTAGACCACCAGGTCACCAACTCATCATTATTTAGCCTCCTCCATTCCCCAGTATCTTCACCCCTTTTTGGACCAAATATCTTCCTGGGAACCTTGTTATCGAACATCCTAAGTCTTTTTTCCTCATGTAAGGTATAAAACACCTCTTTTTTTAAAAGCATTTTGTCTCACTATCTGTTCGATTTATACACCTGAGATCACGCTTCACACCTATGGAGAGCAGCCGGTAAAATTATTGTTTTGTATATTCTGCATTAAATTCCTTGACAGCGGGCGAGATCTCAAAAACTTACTGACCGAGTAATAGTATGCATTTTCCGACTGTATTTGTTTTTCATAGTTTCCAATCTAATATTGTTATTGCTAGTTAAAATTTGTATTAAATATTTTATAATCATTATCAACTGTTTAGAGCCTGCGGCCAGTTCAGGTTAGTAAAATGCCTCCATATTCCTCTATCCTTTCACCATTTTTCTTCTTTCAATTTCTTCCGTACTTCTCATCTCACTTGCAAACTTTCTGTTATCTGTTTCTCCCATCTATTTCTTGGCCTCCCTCGCGGTATTTTTCCTACATACTTCATTTCTAACCCTTTCTTTGGCATCCTCTCTTTCCCATACTCATTACATGCCCCTACCATCTCAGTCTTGCTTCCTCTACTAACTCGTGTACTCCCTGTACCTCCACACTTTCCTTGACTTCATTCCCATGACCTCCACTTTGCTTGTCTCGTTTACATTCAATGTTCTTGTTTTTGCTGCATGGGTACAAAGTATGTCCTGTAAATCATTTCATTACACTTCTCTTCTCCTTGGCAGATCTCTTGCACATAGAGAATAACTATCCCTGCCATCATATTCTCATTAAATACTCTCTACTTCCACCTCTCGCTTCATACTTTCAAGATATTTTACATTCTGTACTTTTCTCAACTCTACTCCATCCAACTTTATAACTTTACTAGGCCTTATCCTCTTCTTTGTCATTACCATAATTTGAAACTTTGCCATGTTAAATTTAATTCCACATTCTTTCACTTTGTAATTCCATTCCTGTAGTTGTACCTGTATTTCCTCTTCCTTCTCTCCCCATTCTATCAAGTCATCAGCAAACATCATGGTCTTCATTCTTCCCTCGCCGAGATTTCCTGTCACTTTATTCATGACCATTTCCATTACCATTACACTCCATTTTTTACTTGGAACCACTACTTCCTCCCACTCTTCATCTTAACACAACTCCTGTTATCCTCTCACATGCTTTTTACTCTCATTACTACACCTTTTATGCAATTACATATTTTAATTCTGCCAGTTAGAAATGTGAAAATCAAAATGTAGGAGAATTAGGTTGTTTGGGACTGTATTTTAATTTTACATATTTTGCATGTTTTTAATTGTGCTATTATTTTTACGTTTTTCTTGGGGAAAATACTTTCAAGTAGAAATGGACCACTCGAATTTTCAAGTCCTTGAATCCACCAAATCCTGACAAGTATACGAGTTATGAGGATTCTGTGTTTTATTGGATTTGATGGTCGAATCTTTCATCTCATAAACAAATCATAATATTTTGATTTTTGAATTCAAAAATTACTAAGTTAGAACTACTTGAAAAGCACAACTTAATCCGTAATCAATATTTTGTCAGATTAAAGAGATAAACATGAATACAATCTTTTTCTTTTTTTTTTAATAATAATTATTAGGTGTAGAAAATTTAACATGCCTAATACCCTACCCTTCAACCCCTATGGGAAACTTGGACTCAACCGTTTCATCGCATGCCCACTTCTAAAACTTTCACCTCACGAACAATCTTGTAACTATTTTAATGAACACATTAAAGCTCCTCAAAAATTGAAAATCAAAACTAGAATTACGAATAAATTCAAATTAATAAAACCAATTACGGCTTTTTTTAAGAGAAATAAGACCACATTACACACAATACAAAGTCAGTTAGCATGTTGTATATGTTTACTCACCAGAGTGATGATTAAATAAACATGAGTGTTAATTTTTACTACCCAACTGGTTTTAATTATCTATAATTATGCAAAGAATCCTAATTTATTTCATATGGTCCTTAAGTTAAATGGTATGTTAGGTTTTATAAAAAATAAATACTGTCAACAGTTAGAAACCAATAAAACTGTTTATTTACACCTACCGGCCTACATATTGTTTATCAATTATTTGTTTGAAATTGATTGAGGTAATCTGATCACTTAGTAAGTGCTATCGAGTTTTAAGAATCAAATAATGACTTGTTAATTCATAATTTGTTTTTAAATTGATTTTAACTATGGGTTTATTATTTTTTTCAAATATGTTATTGAGTAATTGTAAAAATATTCAAACGCAGTCTTGCCTAATAAGATAAGAATGAACATATTGCAAGAGTCAAAAATATGTTTGTGTTTTAAATAGAATGTATTCTCAGAAATCACTATATCGCAAGAATCGAATATATTTCTTGTTTTCTACGCGAAGATAGATAATAGATATAAAAGAAAGTAATAATAATACATACTTAGGCATTATTGAGTTCACTATTTCCAATGTGCGTATGTTTAATTGCTAAGCATGTTGTTTTAATCTCTTTTTTTTTAATCTGTTTGTATTTTTATTTTAGCTTTCTTATCAAAATAAATTACAATACCTCAAAATGATTAAAGTTGATCAAAAGGTAACTGGGCCTAATCTGTTTGTTTATTTCACATGTATTTTTTATAAACTTAACTCATTCTATCAACACTTATAAAAATAACTTAAAGACACTCAAATTTTGATTTGATTTATAAACATTAATAAGAGTCTAGATTGTTTAATTTGTCTGGATTTTAACCAGTATTTTGCAAGGGGTGGTTGGGGTTGATTAAAATTTAAAGCATGATTGAAATAAATCTTAATTCACAGCTTAGGTCTATATTGTGTAATGTAGGCCTATTTGTAACTCAATGAAGTTTCTAACAATTTGCTAGGATTTGGATTTGATATTCGAGATTCGAAAATAAAATGTATATTCGGATTCGAGAAAGAGTGGATTAAACCCATCTCTACTTTTAAGTGATGTATCACTAATTTTTAGGCAATATGCACCATCATAAAGGATCTGATACCTTATCTCAGTCAGTAGCATGTTTGTCTACCGAGCTAAGGGTCCCAGGTTTGATTCCTGGCATGGCCAAAAAATTTATCATTGGTGAAATGTGGGTTTACCCTTTCCCAGTGATGAATTAATGGCTGGGGACTGGATGATGTGTCTGTCCTAGTCTTAAGTTATATTATAAGGCATATGAAGTTACTACAGTCTAAGCAAGCTGGTAGTGAAAATATATGGCTTGAATAAAAAACTGACCCAAGCCACAGAATGAAAACAGTAATTGATGTAAAGTAAATCTTGGTGTGTTAATCAGGGAATAGCTATTATTTAAGACTAACATCTTGGTGTGTTGGCCTGGGAATAGCTATTATATTAGATTATTTTTTTCATTCATTTGATTTGAGGTGTTTAACGTGCACTTTCTAAACTGATTGATTATATAAGCACACGACTTGTAAACTAACTTAAATTTAGGACAGGCACAACATCCAGTCCCCAGACATTTATTCATCTCTATGAAAGATTAACCCTACATTTCACCAATGATAAATTATTAGGCCATGCCAGGAATTGAACCTGGGAACCTTAGCTCAGTAAAAAGACATGCTGCTACCAACTCAGATCTATCTTAAGTGTGTTGCTTTAGGCAACTTACCTGAGTATCGGCCTGTTCATCATCTATACCTCCTGAATCATATAGTTGGGTGATGTATTGCCACTTCGAGCTGAGTCTAACAAACACTGCAACACAAAATCATCCATTAACTCGCTTAATCCAGGTATGCAATAACTTATTACTAAACACTCAACTCCATAATCTGTAATATTATTACTATTAGGGGGTTGCGAAAGTTCAAAGCTTTGACGTGGCTTTGTAACCAACATCAGATTTAGCTTAGCTTCAAAAAGAAATCCTGCTTCGATAATAACAAAGCTTCACCAATAAAGATATTGACAGGTAAATACTCAACTGTATTTATTAGAATAAAATTAAATATTACAAAACGTTATGCATTAAAACATTTTCAAAGTAATTTTATTGCGTAAAATATATATATAAATAACAATATATTTTTTTAAATCCTAAGCTCACTAACAAAAAATATTAGAAATTTGATTTGGCTTTGAGAATATAGGGTTGGGCATATGCTGATTGCTAATTTGATCACCAGCCAATTGTGGCACAATCAGTTAAGCCGATCTATAGTATTTGAAAGCTGATTATTTTCAATTACTTTTGAGCAAAGTGGGTTAGTGGTGACAATAGGAATTAAAAAGACATTCTGGTAGTGATTTATACTTGGTGGCTTAGAATTGAAAGAGTGGAGGAGAGAAATAATGCTATAGGGAGGCAGGATTTCAAAGCCAACGCTTTGTGAACAACAGACAAGAGAAAGTGTGAAAGAATCAGAAGGTATATTTAAGTGGTAACTATACTATAGAAAAAAGTCAACAGTAATTTGTGAATAATAGACTGCTAAATTAATGTTTTATCTTAAATACTTGTTTTATAAATATTAACTGATAACTAAATTTAAGGGGTTTAAAAATATTTATTTTGTCATTTAGGATATTTATCAGGGTGTATACCTGACTATAGTAATGAAATTCCAGTATATATATATTTTTTAAGAAATCCAGTATATATGAAAGGTACTCAGAGACAAACAATCCCTATTTAAAAATCATAAAATTATAGAAAGTTAGGGTAGTCCTAGGTCTGTCATAGTTAAACATGTTTACATCAAGAATCAAGTGTATTGATGCATATATTCTAGTATATACTAAGGATGGGACCCTAGAACCCACAAGGAATATTCATGGATTCAAGACTCAAATCATAATAAAAAAATTTAAATAGGTACTAAGTTTGAGTTAGTTTTTAAAGGTATTAAAATAGTTAAATAGTTTCTTATGATTAAAACCAAAATAATGATAAGATCAACCCAACACCCAAACCCCAGATCATTAATTTACCATTTAATATAAACAAAATCAGAAGTGAAGGAAAAAGCCTAGTTATTGGGAAAGTTAAACACTTATGCTTACAATATTTTCTAAAATTCAAATTTTAATTAGGGATTTGATGGCAAAATGAAGTTTCAGATTTGAAAAAAGGTGGATCTGACCCATCTATAATACACGTGCACACGGTAACGTTAAGCATCCTTGATGAGAACTCCATTTGCTACAATCTTCTAAATACTAATAACTTTTCCATACGGTGATTCAGCGTGTAGATAGTTTATTTTCACAAATTTTAAATTACAGTTGAACCAGTTTTGCTAGACATGTAAATAGTATACATAATATACATTAAATATACCACAGTATGCACATATATTCATACATAGTGTTACAATCATTCGAAATACTTCTACTCGATTAGATGTTTCAGCAGGGACTCTTTTACAAAACTATGGTGCTTTGCTAAGCTTGAGTCTGTCTATCTAGTAGCTTTTAACTCTCAAACCCATGTCACTACTTGATTTCTTTCCATCAACCAATGGGGTTATTCAATGGGGACAATCAGTAATAGGGAACAAAGGTATTTGGAAGATTTTGAAATGTAGTTGTGGAGAAGGTGAAATGGATGGACAGGGTGTAAAATGAGGAAGTGTTGAGGAGGGTAGGAGAGGAAAGGTGCCTGATAAGGATGATAACAAAGAGAAAAAGTCTTGGTTGGGCCTCACACTACGAAGGGATTGTTTAATGAAGAGGATTATGGAGGGGAAGATAGAAGGAAGAAAGAAAGAAGGTTTGGAATGCTAACAGATATGAGGAAAGGGAAAAGCTACAAAAATATGAAAGAAGACACTTAGGACCGAAGAAAATGGAGGATGTCCAGTTGATAACTGTCTCAGGGCAGATTTACAAAAGAAGAACAAGTTAATAATATTTTTAGTGAAAATTAAATACAAATGTGACAATAACCTGACATTGTAACTTTTTTTTAAATTTTCCAAAAAAACCCAGGAAATAGTTTTTCCTGACTGAGTTTCTCAATTTTTTCCCTGAAGTTATAAATTCCGCACAGCCCTAATTATTAATAATTTGTGCTTACAGTTGACCATTTTATATTTAGATCAAGAGGTATGAAACATTAATGTACCACTTCTACCTCTTCTCCCTTTTTAAAATAGTTGCCACAACATATTTCTGTGTTTTATTTAGAATTTATTTTATGTTAATAGATATTTTTATTATGAATTTAATGAACAAAATTGTTCATATTAAAAAATATTATAATTGGAAGAAGGTAACGGAAAGGTGGATAGAAACATATAAAAGGGACAGACACAATATGACTTTTAGAATGAAAAGAACAACACAGTTCACACTTTACATTGCTGTCATTTTTACCACCTTTAACATGTTCCTATCTATCTGTCCTATCATTCTTTACAATTTTCCATTTTCTCCCTTTTCTCCCTTTTGTGTTTTTTTTTTCCTCTTTTAGGAAGTTGTGTTGCGCATTTAACACTTCTCCCTGATGAGTTCTGATATAATGAAACCTAGGTTGAGAGAATGGGCGGTGACAATCGATTTTCTTTAAGAGGCAACCATTAATGCTTTGTCCAATGGCAGCAATGTAAAGTGTTAACTGTGTTCTTCTTTTCATTGTAAAAGCCATATTGTGTTCGTCCCTTTTATATGTTTTTATCCACCTTTCCTATACCTTCTATCGATTATAATACAATTTCCTCATAAAGCGAAAAGAGGTTTTTCTTATAGAGATACATTATATATTTGCATCCAATGTTCTTTTCCTGTGTTTATCCTTTATGTTATACCTTTTATATGTTCCTATCTATCTGTACTATCATTCTTTACAATTTTCCATTTTCTCCCTTTTGTGTTTTGTTGGTTTCCTCTTTTAGGAAGTTGCGTTGTGGGTTTCACACTCCACCCTGATGAGTTCCGATAGAATGAAACTTAGGTCGGGGGATTGGGTGGTGACGATCAATTTTCTTTAAGATGCAACCATTATATCTTTGTCCAATGGCAGCAATGTAAAGTGTTAACTGTGTTCTTCTTTTCATTGTAAAGGCCATATTGTGTTAATCCCTTTTATATGTTTCTATCCACTTTTCCTATACCTTCTTTCAATTATAATAAAATTGCCTCATAAAGTGAGAAGAGGTTTTCCTTATAAAGACTTATATTTAAAAAATGTGTGTATGTCGTTTTGCATATTACCTTTAGTAAGTATAGTTTTATCTCAATTATGGACACGCTCCTATTTTAGGTATTTTAACTTTGAAAGAAGTATAACTAATTTTTTTACATGCTCTTTCCTTAATAAAGTTTGAATGACTGCTAAACTGGAGAGTTAACATACATACATGCATGCTAGTTACTCTGCTGATAATTTCCAATATACTCAAGAGATAACACATACACATGTTACTCCTATAATATTTTCTAAAGGAGTGGGGGGAGGCCTTGCATTCACACAGTGTCCCAAGCTTTGTTTCTTTGTGTTGTATCCTTGATCCCAACAGTTTGAGTTATCTCCACCAATATGAGGAGTTCATGTATAGCCAAGCAACTAACATTTAGATGCCCATTGGCGATTCTGAGAACAGCCTACGCGACTGATCGGCCATGCCACAGCTACACACGTGTGGTTAGGGGTGTAAAAATGTAAAATAAGAATGGTGAACATTCAGGTTAACACTTCAAAGTAGCCTTAGTAAGGAGATGGAATTTAGCGTTGAATAAATATATCTAGAAACTAATTTAAATAAAAGAGTTAATTTTTAATAAAAATGGGGTGGAAAAATTATGTCTTACATTACTTACTGTAAGTACATGGTTTAAATTAGGAGGGAGAGCCAGCACACTTACCTAGGTGATACTGGAGTAGAAATTGAATAGATATAACACTAAAAAACACATAAACCCATTTTCAAGGACAAGCTTTCACTGTCACAAACAGCTTCATCAGGTAAGTACAGACGTAAGTACCAGGAGTATGACAAATTATTAGCCTTGGTGAGTCATGACTTGTATAAATTATCAGTACTTACTGTAAGGAAAGAAATGAGTAAGCACAGGGAGGATGACAGTTTCATAGAATGCTGGTGGACAAGAACAGATAAATGGCTTCAGGAATACTCGTACTATCGGTCGCAGTCGGTAGTCTGGAATATACTAGAACAAAATACAATAATTATTATAATATTGGTCATGTTCATTAGCCTTAAATATACTGGGATACACATAAAGGTCTGAAAGGGATTAAATTTAGTGTCCTAGTAGGAATCTACAGATCGAGCTCAGCCTTGAAAGCTTTAAAGGTCCATCAAATCTAAGTTTGTTGTATAAAACTATTTATGTGCTGCATTGTGTGTCTGGTGATGAATGCAGCATTGTTTACTCTTATAGAGAAGTTACAAATCCTTTTTTTCTCTATTCTGGTTCTTGATTTTGATTCTTAAATTTCAACCTGTTTTTTAACTCTCGATTTCAATTACTCAACATTTAGTATTTTAATTCTTTTCCATGCCTCCAACCTCACTATAAAATATTTTATTTATTTATATAGGGTCATTCCATATCAAATCCACAGCCACAAAACTGACCATCTTCAATTTTAATTAAATTTGGATATTCTATTGTCGCTATAAAGATATAAGAAAATATATATTTTCAGCCCTTTGACCTTATCTGAACAAAAGTTAAAGGTATTTTTTATTTGAGGTATTAAACATGCATTTTCTGACCCAATTGATTATTGTGTATTTATAACTAAGCATTTGTTGTATGAATATAAACAAATTATAAATATAGATTTTAAGATTGACTAAAAAGTTCTTAAATGAAAAATTAATGAGGTGAATTTTAATAACTACTTACACAATAAAACACCAAGATATTAAAACTAATTTGAATAGATAAAGTGAGCCACCATCTTGTCCATAAGAATAACAAAACATTTTTCAAATGAGCCAGTGTGTCTGGTTACCTATGTTTTAGTTACTAAATCTCTTACAAAAAGGGCTATTGGACTTCAAAAATACTAGTTTACCCAACTATTATTATGTAAGATACAAAATCAAATGGATGCCATTCCCAAGAATAACATTAATGTAGCTAGTCCCCCAACCGTGGGCCGACGTGTCGAGATGGCTTAGTGGGATGGGTAGGCAGTGGCAAATAATTGTGGACTTCATTTTTATCTTGTTTATTGAACTATATGTTACTATACAAGTTTATGAATATGATGTAGGTTTTAGAACTAGTTGAATGAGTTTAGAAAAAGGTCCTAGTTCTGTCAATGTCCCTAATCAGCAGTTCTGTGCCCTGAACTATCTTGGTGTTATAACTATCTGGCATAAAACACACGGCTACCCAGCATTTTGCAATTGTTAAATAATTCAGACTTTCAATATAGTTTGGGAGCTCGCTCCCCGGTAATAACAGGGATTCAAGCTGTAGAATATTCTCCTCACAAGTTAATGTAACTCGGTAGCTAAGTCTGTAAAGCATTTTGAAGTAGCTCATTAGCAACTGGCATCTGCCCCCCCCCCCTTCCTCTTATTTGAAAGTGGTCTAAAGCAAAGTGTTATATATACCACCAGAAATGGGGTGGTTCGCCTAAGTTATTGTTTATGTCAATACACTGTGTTGTTTTAACTGGCAAAACAATCCGTTTTAAAAACATTACCTGGTTTGCATGTACAGCTGTTGATTTAGAACAAATGACAATACAATTTCTCACGCTTACATAACTAATGCACGCTTTTGATTACTTAAGGCTTTGAGCTATAACATTAACATAATAGATGTTTCTTGTTGCAAAATAAGTGTGGTTAATGTGTGTTTCGTGCATTATTTGAAATTTAAAAGCCACTTTTATCATTATTTTTCACCAAACATATGTTCTCCTTCCTTAAATATATTCAGGCATAAATATTAGCATAAAGTGGTCTAGTGTGATTTTTATTTAATGGTGCTCAATTGGGTTGACTAGGTAAGGTAGCTGTAAAGTAAAAGCAGCTTAAATTTTGGTTATCAGCCTAATTAAAATAAGATTAGGTTAATTTAAATTTAGTAAATTAATAATATTGTTAATATGCATTAAATACAGATGTCACACTGATAGATAGTCCTCAATTGTAGCCTATTAATATTAATTTTTAAAAAAAAAAATCAAAGGAAATTATTTTTTTACGGCCAAGTTTTGGGAACATCCCATTTCACAAAGTTTGAGATCCCAAACAAGTTTATGTTTAATATATAAGAATGTGTGGTGAACTGGAATGAGCCAATATCTGTGGTTAGTTATTCAAATTGTGTGAATAATTCAACATTTCAAAAATGAATAATCGAAGTTCGAACGTACAAATATTTTATTCTGAAAATTGAAAAATGACACCTGGACACGGGAATCAAACCCGGGACCTTTGGCTTAGTACGCCAATGCTCTTACCACTGAGCTATCCAGGATTCGTCCCGTGCCCATGGTCATTCTTCACTCATAGTTTAAGGCAGAGTCTAAGTACAAATATTTGACCATGCCTATATTAAATCCAACACTAAATATTACCTCTAGATTATCGAAGACAGAAGCCACAAGTCCAGGAGCCAGCCCCTGGAGTTGGTAGAGATCTCGCCCAAAACTGGGACCAGTGTTCCCCAAGATGTGATAACAGAAATCATGGACCATGGACAGGAAATGTTGCATCCGGTCCTGTGGCGTCTGGGCCTTTGGCTTGGTCAGGTCCAAGACATCTATTGGAGAAAGGTTACCAATCCCTAGGAGATTGTTTTTATCTACCTCCAGCATATTATGTGCTGTCCTATATCCCTGTACAATAACAATATAAGAACAGAGTCAGCAAGAGTACTCACCAAAATATGACAAGTCGTCGTTTATTTTATCATAATCGTGTACATCTACGCTTTGAGAGCAGTGTGACAGTGAGGTATATAAGAGAGCAAAGTGACTGAGGGATACCCTTATGAAAATTAACTATTGAAAACCAATAGTATTTTTGGAATACTATTGAATTTTAAAAGTATTTTAGAATTACTATTGAATTTTAATAGTATTTTAGAATTACTATTTGATTTTAATAGTATTTTAAAAATTACTATTGGATTTTTATAGTATTTTTGAAATTATTATTGAGTTTTAATAATATTTTGTGATTACTATTGAGCTTTAATAGTATTTTAAAACCACTCTTGGATTTTAATAGTATTTTATAAATACTTTTGAATTCTAATAGTAATCTAGAATTACTATTGAATTTCAATCGTACTCTAAAATGACTATAGAGTTTTAATAGTATTTTAAAATTACTATTAGGTTTTAGTAGTATTTTAAAATTACTATTAGGTTTTAATAGTATTTTATTATTACTACTTAGTTATGAAGTAACTATCAAGTTTTAATAGTATTTTCGATTAAATGTTATGTTTTAATACTATTTAAAAATGACTTGACTTTTTGCGGTTTTTGAATACTATTAAAATTTAATAATAGTTTATAATAACTATTAAAATTGTCAATAGTAGAAATAAAAACTAATACTTTGCTCAGAAATAAACAATATTTTAATATCCTATTATTATTATTATTATTATTA
>CABEEJ010000134.1:230551-280907 GCA_901482245.1 Timema douglasi
ATCCGAACCACGGTGGAGGCCTGGCATTCCTCACATTCACAAGATGTCTTATCAGAGGTGAAGGAAGGGTTTGGTAATCAGATAAATCTGTGCCGGGACCGAGGATTGAACCCCGGCCGCCAGCACAGAAGTCTGACACCTTACCCCTAGACCGCCAGGTCATCCAGCAACAAAGTTGAAAGGATTACAGTATTAACTGTGGAGTGTAAGGACACTCTGAAAGGGGGGGAAGTATAGAAGGGGTGAGAGGGGTCGGTGTGGTGGCTGCCATAGCTACAGTAGTGCACCTCTAGTGAAGTAATAATACATAGTACTACTTGGAAGAGAGATTTGCAAAAGATGTCCATCCAAATCTTTAAAAAAAAGCCTAAATATCTGTGGAAGTATTCTTTTATCCAATGATCTGTTTCATACATTTAAATTCCTCAAAAACGAATACTCTCCGTACACACGGCAGCCCTGGCATAGCGCTATAGCTAGTGTTACCATGTTGAAAATTATATTGCATAACATGGTATTTGCCAAATTACAAAGAATTTGTGATTATTTAGAAAAAACTTAAATTCATGTTATTCGTGTGAAAACAGTAAAATTTGGATAAAAATGCATGTTATCACAAATACCAATTTGTGTTTACAGAATTAAATGTAATTAATGTGTTAAACTTTTAATCCCATTTTCATAAAAAAGTAATTATTTTTTATAATAAGTTAAATTGTATTAACTGTAATTTTTAATATCTCTTATGGGTTTCTTCTATGGGTGTATTTCTTAGCTCTTAAAAGTGAGTGGTTGGGCTTAGGTTATACTCGTTTCTTGGTAAGCCAGATAACTGCGTCCAAATGTCATTCCATTACCAACTACCTATTTATAAATACAATTTATATATTGGGAAAACCATTATTTCAAGCTAATTAATATAAAGTTTATATAATTTTAAAAATGATTTTATCAAAGTTTAATATTTTAGTTGTTTTATATGACCAGAATTTCACCTAAACCTTACAAATAACCAAAATGTTGTGATTCAGTTACTGTATCTGTACATGAGGATGTATGCCCTAAATATTAATCAGAATAAACATGTCAATGAAAGTTTGTAAATAACAGGCTGTACCAGTAAATGCAATATTTAAAACCCTCACCATTTAAGTCCTCAGTGCTGGGCTCGACGGGTGGACGGTCAAGACCCACAAATGCCATAAACTCCTTGGGCCCTTTGAATGCCTCTTGGGCAAGTAGGACCCACTGCTGCGCTCCAGGTGCAATAACTTCACCCACAAACTTGGTTTGACGCTCATAATCACAAAAGTGATTGCTGATCAAAATCAAGGCTTCCTGAACAAAGTATCATAGCAATTATCTTTTTGCCCAAGAAGAAGTATTGAGAACAGCACCAACACCTAGAATATTGAAGAAGTATTACCTGTAGAGTTACCCGTTCCATCTTAGACAGTTGTCCAGGGTCTTGGTTCAAACCTTGGACAGTGGCATTGATGCGGTCAAACATGGGAAGTAGCAAAAGAGGGTAACGCTGACCAATCTTAACCATGAGGCTGGCGGCATGTCGACGCACATTCTTGACGGCACGGCTACGGGTGTCCTTGGTCTGTCCAGGAAGAGAGAAAACCAGGGCAGCAAATATCTTTTCCAAGACCCTGGGTAGCATCACAGAAGAGATGTCTGCTGTAGCCATGCTCACAAACACGAAGAGTGAAGAGATGCAAGAGAGAAGAACTGAGAGCAATAGTGGGTCTAATGGTTGGTAGTTAAGACAGAGTTCTAGTAGAATTAGACCAGATCCGACACTGGGACGTTCACAACACACTAGAATCCTGCTCATCACGCTTTCCAGGACCTGAAACAAGACGAGTTTCCTTCCTTTGCCTCACATGGAGCACACAACACACTTGGATCATGCTCAAAACACTCTCCATGATTTACTCGAGATAGAGAATACACCCGATAGAGTGTCATCTACTCAACACACACTTAATATAGTACCATTTACTCAACACACACCTAGAGGGAATACTATCCACTCAGCCCACACCTGAGAGAATACCATCCCACTCAACACACACCTGAGAGAATACCATCCCACTCAACACACACCTGAGAGAATACCATCCCACTCAACACACACCTGAGAGAATACTAATCACTCAACACATGCAAGAGAGTAACATCCCCTCAACCCACACGCTAGAGAGTACCATTCACTCTAGAAACATAATACTCACCTGAGAAAGTCCCTCCCACTCCAGGAATGTACAAGACTGCAGACTGCATTCAATTTTGGTTGTAGCAATCATAGAAAGAGTAACTCGTCTGGTGAGCCAATCCTCCACATATTGGAAGGTAACCAGAGGGGCTACTATTGTCGCACACCTGAACGTATCCAAGAACTCTGTACGACAGCGGTGAAAGAAGGCAGCATACTCATCATCACTGTCATAGTCCATACAGGCATAGGCGACCGTTTCCGGACTACCACTACACCGTATAGTGGGATAGCTTGCCTTTCATAACAGAGAGTGTAGTAATTAAATTATAGTAGCACATATACTAACATGTTTAGCTGTTGTAAGAAGAATGTTATGATTAAATTATAGTAGCTAGTATGCTAACAGTAGTGGAGGAAAAGAACAAGGCATTCAGAAGGAGTTTTAACAATATAGATCAGGAAGCAGAAGAATGGTTTAAAGAAAAGAAGAAAAAGTAAAGCTTGTGGTACCGGGAGCCAGAAAGTAATGTATGCAAAAATGAAGTAAGATGCTGGAAAGCAATGTAAAATGAAGTAAGATGCTGCTATATAGCCAGGTAAGAAACAGGAGAGATAGACAATAAGTTAGAAAGGATGAAGAAGACAGAAGAAGAAGATAAAGAACTGTGCATGGGATATTTTGAGAAGCTGTTCAACCCGAAAGAGGGGGATGAGCATAGGAGCACGAAGAATAATTAATTAGCATAGGAGAAGGGAGTGGTCCCACATAAAAAGATGTGAAGGATACATTAAAGAGGATGAAATGAGGAAAAGCACCTGATGGGGACAAACTAAATGTGTAAATAATAAGAGCTGCAGGAGAAGTGGGAATACAATGTGTATACAGGTTGCCAAGAGTGATATAGAAGGAGAACAGGATATGTTTAGGTGGATAATTAACCAAGTATTTAAATTCCCTCTTTTCCTTGTTTTAGATTAAATTCCCTGACATTTTCCTGTTTTTGATGTCTTTCTGATCAAATTGTCATAATCTTCTAATTTCATATTATTATTTTTTATCAGAATGAATGAGGACAAGTTTGGACTAAAGTTATAAAGCTGGAAAATATAAATATAAACGTAAATTGAAAAATTATTTTTTTAATGTTCTCATTTCCTGTACAGTTCTCATGGGAAATTGTTATTTCTTGCCCCAAAATTTCCCTAAGTCAAAATGTAATTCCCATGCAAGCCTAACTAAAATATATGCCATTGTAAAGTAACTATCTACTTTTATTCACATATATGGACAAACTTTTTAAGACAAATTATAGCTGGCTAGTCTCTAAAAATGTGGCTGTTTTAATGCTACACCACTCTACCTTGTTTCTACAATAAGTACTTCAACTACTCACTAATACATCCAACTCAATTGCATACCTTTACAATCTTGGGAGCAGTGCTCTGAACCCACTTGGGAACAAATGAGAGGAAGGTAGGGTCCTTGCTGATTAGATCATGTTTGAAGAAAGAGAGCCAGAGAGTGTTTGCGTAGTGGGCCAGTGTGAGGCTAGGGTGGCTTGTGAAGGTCAACATGGCTTCCAAATATGTCGCAAAGTTGGGAGGGCAGCCATCTTCTTTAGCCCACAGAGAGCAAAGCTGTGATCCAAGTCCTGTGAGAACCTAAAAATAAACTAAAGTATATTATCAAGTAGGGGCAAAAAATGTATTGTCAAAGAGAATGAAAAAAATCAATCAACTTTGGAAACTTTAACCAAGCACTCGTGAATCTATTAAGAATATCAACAATGTGTCTTCCCTATCAATTTGTAAAATGATCATTGTCATTCTTACTGCTCATTTTTAATAAATATCTCATAAACTCATAACTCTTACAGCAATAATGAAAAAGGAAATACAAATAGCTGTAAGATAATTGACGGTAATGAAAAGGGGAAAAGAGATGCACAAAATTAATTTACTAAGGTTATTTAGAAAATACTCTCAATAGAATAAAAGTCATCAAACTAAAATCCTTAAATAAAACTAGTTCTCAAAAATATAACCTTTAAGTGAACCATGATAACCATGCGAGAAGGGCATATCATATATGATAATATGATAATGTAATGGTCTATAGTGATGTTTACTATAACAAGAAAGATGGGCTTGATTCCTCCTGACATTATCTCATAAAATCGTTAATCTCTTAGTTAAAGTCTATGAGTTTATTGAGGGGTTTCCAGTTAAACTGTCTTCCTTACAAGAAGCTGTAATAGTGTAAATTAATATTGCCAAAAAAAAGGAAAAAAACTATGTGCTGTGGGTACAAACATTTTCAGATATGAATGAGACTCGGGAGAAAAGAAGTCATTCTATATCCCCTACTGTATACAACCATAATTCTTGCTGTGTACACTCAATATTTCGGGTATGTTAAAGGTAAATTAGACAACAAAGGCTTATGTGTGTACTGCTACTAGTGTTAATGGTAGGGATGAACCCTCAAATCCTTAAGGATATAAGATAATAAGACTCAAATCCTTAAAAATAAAGTATATCAATTTTTCAAGTGAAATTTGTTTTAGAGCTATAACACTGCTTATTGGTGCAGAACCAATTATAACTATAGGATGAACTTAACAGCTGACACTTGACCTTGAAGATTTGATTGGCAAATTCTGTTGGAATTGCTCACGCACGTGCCAAACTATCACCCCTAAAGTCAGCAGGTGACATGTATTAATAATTAGTTTATTAGTTATATTCAATAACAATTGTTTGCTGGGGGCACTGTTTGAGCGCTAGCTAAGAACACTGTTGGGCAGGATTAGCCAGTTCTAATATTTATACAACCTCAGAATATCATGGGGTGGAGGGGGCAATTTCCCCTGTGAGTGCCCTTGGATTTAACCCAACTCTAGTTAATGGTTTGAGGGTTGATCAATATTCACATTCCTGCCATGGACCCCTGAACCAGCGGGGCTGGGTGTGCTTGAGGACCCCTGGTTTTAATTATGAGGGGTCTGGGACTATCTCAGCCTCCCCCCTTACACTCCATCCCTCCAATATTTCTCATGTATATTCAAAATGTATGTATAAACATATTTTTTAATATTGTTTAACTATGAGACATAACCAATCAATACCCATAGTGCCCAGTTGTTATTTGCCAAGTAGTCTCATACTACAGCAGAGACTTCAAGGCAGACAATGAGTGTATTTTCCTGAACATATTCCTGCCACAAAGTGATGAAACAGTGAAAAGTGGGTATCTCTAGTGGAAAGCATAGTTAAACAATATGGCAATATAAGAAGTATGTTGTTATTCTTTATTTTTCCAGAATATTTTTAGGCCTTCCACACAAACTTGCTAAGTATATATTGCAGTAGACATTGGGAAAGGAAGAGAGGAAGGAGTTAAGATTAAAGTTAAGGAGAAAATGGATAAAAATAAAGAGGGAAGGGGAGAGAAAACTTAGTGAAATAAATACAACAGAGGAAGGGAGGAGGAAGGAGATGATTTTAATATAGGACGAGGGAAACCAGAGAGGAGGGAAAAGAGAAATTTAACATGCCATTTTTTTACAGCATTGCAAACATGTTATCGAAGTTATATGTCACATTTGTGTATAAAAGTATTGTAATATGGTATTAAATAATAATCCTAGTGGTTCACATAGTCCAGTTAAATGATAATTCAAGGGGTTGATAAGTCACTTTCAATCATGAAGTCGGTCAATCAGAAGTACAGTATGGGCTACAAGAGACAAGGGATTTACCAATGCAAAGAAAGTGAGTCAAAATTTTCAGCTCCTCCTATTTACTAATATTAACACCATCTATACTTATACTCAACCCCTCAGACCAAATCAATTGGGTCCCTTTCTTCCTGTAGAATCACTTCCCCAGTCCTCAAATGTATACTCAGCTCCTCCTAGTAGCCTGATTTACTTCACCTCACCAGTCACACCACTTGTGTTAGTCCCTCCATTTCAAAACACCAACAACTCTGTATCCATCTAAAGGCCCGCCTAGCTCAACCACTTCATCCTACAATAACTCTTGCATGGAAACAAGAGTTATGAAAATGAAAGAGGCCAACAAGGCCACCCCAGCAAAGATTCAATGAAACTCAATGAATCTTCTAGAGTCTAGACTTACCAATCCGCACTGTCACAGGGTAATAAAATGTCATAGATCAGAATGTGCCTCATGATGGATAACATAGTTAATATAATGATGGATTAAATAGCTAAGTTATTATATTTGTTAGTTACAAATAGTCTGCCTTAAAATACGAGTGGAGAATGACCAGGGACCAAGGATCCCGGGTCCAATTCCCGTGTCCAGGTATCATTTTTCAATTTAAAGGATAGTTAATATATCCTAAAGCCTAATAAAAGAAGGTTTCAACCACAAAGTAAACTGGGCACTGATATTAGAAGACATGTTGCCAAAAGTTAAAAGGTTGACTTGAATTACCTGAGTGAGTTTCTTGAGAAAGAAATAATGTGGTTCATCCAGAATCTTGTCAGAAGATGTTCCGGCAGCTTCAAACATATACTTGATAGCGTCGGCAGAAAAAAGGATCATGAGTGGTCGTCTATCCTCTAGCCTGCCCTTCCTGTTTACAATCTAGAGGACACATAAATATGAATAAATGTGCTATATATAGACCTTTATATAAAAATTTATTTTCTGTTCTCTATAAGGAAAATATGTATATAAGCCTACCTGTAACAAACACTCAGCAGCTGATGTGTTAAAATGTGGGTCTGCCAGCAACAAGCACAGGACGTGAAGTAGTCTTCCATCATTCGACATGATGTGGCTGATAGAAACCCACTCAACAAACCCTGTCAATGTCAGAAGAGCAACCTGAAACACAACAAGATCAAACGATCTCAACAAACCATGTCAGTGTCACTTGAAACACAAGATGATAGAAACCCTTTCAACAAACTATGTCAGTATCACTTGGAACACAAGATGATAGAAACCCTCTCAACAAACCATGTCAGTGTCACTTGAAACACAAGATGATATAAACCCAATCAAAAGACCCTGCCAGTGTCACATGGGACACAGGAAATGCTGCCACACTAACCTGCACAACCCTAGCATGGGCAGCCATTGCCGGGTGGTTCATCTGGCTAGACAACGCCTGGAACTGTCTGCAGTGTTCCTCAATGATGCGCAGAATGAATGTAAATATCTCACTCATGTTGGTAGTGAGAGCCTGGTATATATCCTTGCGACGAAGGTTTGACTCTAGGGTCTGTAAAAGACACATCAATAGGATAAATTAGCAGAACCAGGGTTGGGGAGTCAGTATGCCAAGCCTTTGACTCTTCTATTTGTCTAATGTCCCCACTAGGGCTTTTCATAAATAGCTAAAGTATATTAACTAGTAATAACAAATTTACTGCAACAACATGACTAAATACAAATGACGTCTTTCGAAGCTTCTATGACATTGTGAATGTATGTATGATTAAATAAATTTGCCAATTAAAATTAAAAATATTAACCCTAAAGAATAAAAAAAAGTATAAAATTAAACTGATATAGTTACCATGTATTGTTATAATATGATAAGTTTTTATTTTGGAGTCAGAGTCTATACCTTTTTACCAAATCTGACACGCAAATTGTTTCTGACTCCACAGCCCTGGCCAGAACAACATACTAACAAGTTTATAATACAAAATCTATGTTCTTTACTTGCCTGCAAAAGGGCAACATCCTCCACTAGACGCAGGAATATAAGCAGAACCATCTCTGTTTGTGTTTCTCCACAAGTGCACGCCTCGCTCAACTCTGACAACAGAGTGGACCACTGTTGGGGCCACTCTCTTTTCACCATCTCCACTATAACTCGAGACAGAGCATCTTTAATGTGGTTATGTTCCTGGAGACCAAGCTCTGCCCCTGCTGCCAGAAGCTTCATTGCGTTCTCCTGTAACACAATACTCCCTATTCACAATTTGCACACAATACCGTTTGTAATTGATGGGAGTGTTTGTTGATGCGATGGTTCATAGTGCAACTATAACTCAAAACAAATTGAATGATGTGCATTCCGTTTTCAAAGCTATAAAGTAAGGCTTATTTTTCAATAGAAATGATTTGGAACTTTGTTGTAATATAATGATAAAAAACACTTTCAAATTATGTTTTTCACATTGATGGGCCCCATGAGTTTGGGTGTCCAACCTGCTATGATCAAGTTTGTTGGTCAGAGGGAGGCAGAATTCAAAATTTAGCTGCATGTTTTGAGAAGGTGGTTTCGCATTAGGAATGTCGCTCCCCCTTTCCATCACTAAAATGTAGATACATTTCATCTAAATTTTACCTGCCCTGATAGTGAAAATATGCAAAAGGTCGTCAGTTAGTAAAATATAATAACCCAAGTAAATAAGAATATATTATGAATGGTGTTAAGAAACAGTTTACCCAAATTACTATAAAAATAATTAACAATATTATATTTGAGATCAAGTCAAGATTAAGTGACTTTTATTAAAATGTGAATACACATATCTGTTCAAAATAATGGTTGATAGAATATGGTGAAAATAACATAGGGTACAAAGAAATGCCATTTCAAGTTTGTATCTTGAACAGTGGTGGCTCGTGTTTAGGCATTGCGGAACTGCAGCACCCCCTATTTCCACTTGATATTATCGATAACATTTAATATAATGAGTCCTTTTTCCTTTAAGTCTTTCTTTATTTTTGCAGTACAGTATGTATTCCTTAAGCTTAATGTCTACTTCAGTAGACATCCCCCAGTTTATGAAAAAGATACAAAAATCTTTGTAAGGAACTGTGCGCTTCACAGTGCCAGTGATGTGGTGGTTGACTGTTGTGCGCATGCGCACATAGGAGGGGGTGGAAGGAAGGCAGGACTCCCAGGTAGAGAGAGCACTGTTACTCTCGCATTGCCGGCTCTGGCATGATGGTGGAAGGAAGTTTTTTTAACTCAGCGTGTGTTGTGCTTAAAAACCGTGTACCATTATCTTGAATGTGATAAAGTTTAGAAGAGTGTAGAATTAGATTATTATTCTGCTTACAGCTATTCTATTTTATTTTTTTTCTTCTTTTATTTAACAGAAAGACTAAATGCGCTTGCAGTACTTTCAATGGAGAAAAATTTCCTCAATTGTCATCCAGAAATCAAGGAGAAAATTATTGAACTTTTTATGCTAATTAAAACAAGAAGAATGGATTTTATTTTTAAATGAATAGACAAAGTTTGAACTGTAAAAATTTTAGTTAAAGTAAGTAAAATATCTTTGGGTTTTTTTGTTAAGATTTTATCAAGTTCCTGAATAAATTTTCTTTTTATACATATTTTTTTTCTTTTTACACAATTTTAAAACAAAGGCTAAACATTTTCTGGAGCAGCACCCCCACTGATCTCGAATATAAAAATCTATTGAAAAGTGGCCAAAGAACAATATAGGCGTATGTAACAATTATTAACAGTGTTAGCTTGTAGTATATCATTATTGAACACATAAGCTGGCAGTACTGTAAGAACAGGGAGAAACATTACTTTACAGTAGGCCTACTATCTAGCAGTATAATAGTATTTTTATTATCACCGTGACTTACCTGTTCAGGTTATACACAGTATATATTATTATAAATACTCCAATGGGGTAGGGATGAGGAAGGTACAATTATCCACATTTTTTTAAAGAAGAGTAAGAAACCATTTTAAGAAAAACCACCCTCAGTAGACCCGAGCAGGATTTGAGTCCTGATCTCCCCATCTTCAGCAGGCCAATCTGAAAAGAGTAACCATTTGGCCAACAAAGCATGTTATTATAGTCTTAATTAACACATAAGACAGTAATAACAGGGTGTAACATAACTTGACAACTTGCTAAATGCGAGTAAGTCTTAGTAGTCATTTTATGTTAATGTTTGATGTTACTTGATCAAAATATCCTTGCATAAAATATGATAAGTTTGAGTAGCTTCTTTTTGTAAAATATCTTTATTAAATTGTGTTTTTGGAGTAATTTAACGCATAATATTCCTATTTAAAAAAATCTCCTTTGGGCAGAGACCTCTTAGTTTAAGAAAATACAAAAAAAAATTATATTACTGTAAATAAAATGAAAAGATTGTTGGACATCTGATTTCTACCAAGATAGTTTTAAACCATTATATGGAAAAACAGTGCTAAAGGCTACCATATACTGACCTTGATGAATAACTTCTCTGGTTGAGAGATCTGGTTCCAACGGTATTTGACACAATGTTCCATGAGCTGAAGCCCAAAGTGACGCACAAAGTGTGAGTTACCCGTACGCTGGGCCAAGTACAGCCCACATTGGGCGCATAGGGGAGAAGTGTCTTTGAAACGATCACAGGCTATGTATGCCTCCATACGGCGTTCTTGTGGCACACACGGGTCCATTGTAAGTTCAATAGCCCGCGAGAGTTCAGCTGCCACTCGAACTACTTCTGTACTTACTTCCATCACAACTGAAATATCATAGGTTTCAAAGTTAATTAGAAAAATTAATACTTTATTAGGGATGTCCATACCATTATTCCCTACAAGTTTCATCCTGGCTGTTTGCACCTGGCTTCTGTTTAAATTCATGCCTTATTAATATGCTTTTATTTAAATTATTATTGTTGATTATTATTTGTTAATTATTATCATTATCATCATCATCATTATATTATTATTCTCATCACGCCTTACTACCCATTCAGGTTGTACACATTTACACTAATGTGTAATTGGTAGGATGAATGTGAGATGAAATGGGGGACCTACAGTCTAATGTGGGATCCAAACCACGGTGGAGGCCTGGCATTCCATGCATTCATAAGTTGTGAGTAATACACGTCTTGTCGGAGGTGAAGGAAGGGTTTGGCAATCAAATAAATCTGTGCTGGGACCGAGGATTGAACCCCGGACCCCAAACACAGAAGTCTGACACCTTACCTCTAGACCACCAGGTCACCCGCTTTTATTTAAAGTAAAGCCTATTCATGAGTTGACCCATGGTAATTTCTGTAACCTTTTCTATTAGTACCTTTTCCATCACTAATGGTCTTAATTCATCTGGTAATTATTTTCTTTTACCCCTCGATCTTGATTCACTATTGCAAAATATCTAACTTCTCTTCTTAATTAGGTCAAACTAAGCTATTTCCTCCATTATTCCTTTAGACAAGGTGTCTGCTAAGGAGTAATCAAATTAATAATAATATTGTTGATTGTTTGGTGTCTCCAATTGAATCATAACCTAAAAATTACTTTCAGTGTGAGCCTTTCAGTGCAGTTTAGGCCTACTAGACTGAGATAAAAGGAATTTTTTTACATAAAATAGCTCTTACATTATTAGCTATTTTATATAAAAGGAATTAAATTAAAAGAGTTATTATTAATGCATGGCTGACATGAAAAGCATTTACGTATGTATATGGGCCACTTAACCCCAAACCGTGGGGGACATTGATCACTTTGTTTATTAAAGATAATTAAAATTAAAATTTAGTGATTTTTAAAACTGCTTAAAGGACTGCAAACTAAACTACAAGACTGATTACATATATAACAATAAAATTGAAGTTAAAACATTATTATTATTTTTTTGTTTTGGTGTTGTTGTTTGTTGATGTTGGTTGCTGTTTTCGTTGTTGGTTGGTTGGTTGTTGGCTGGCTGCTGCTGTCGTTTTGTCATCATTTTTATTTTTGTTATTATTATTATTATTATTAATAATAATATCTATAGACATAATAATAATAAATGTTTTAACTTCAATTTAATGTTATATACGTAATCAGTCTTCTAGTTTGGTTTACAGTCCTTTAAGCGGTTTTAAAAATCACTAAATTTTAATGTTAATTATTTTTAATAAACAAAATAATCAATGTCCCCCATGGTTTGGGGTTAAGTGGCCCATACACATACATGCCTTAAATGTCAGCCCTGTATGAATGTACAGCGCACGGTGGAATTATATCTGTGTGTGGTGAATAATGTGCATTGCACACAGTGCAGGGCATGACAGCAATCAGAAAGAGATTGACATTTTTGCACGCTACACATTGCAAAGTTAGTGTAAGTTCAGTGGAGGTAGACGTGCCAGAGTGAATGCATGTTGGTGGTTGTGGGCATAGGTGTAAGAAGAATATAAATTGGGGAAAAGTTTCAAAATCATGGGTCAAGGACATAATATTAAGATTTACTATTAAACCCTAAGAAATAAGAACATTGTTATTTTATACAGCAGTGGTGGAACTTTATTTGTGTAAGAAGGGAGGGGAGGGTAAGTAACAAAAAAGTTTTTAGGGAGTTTCTACCCTCCTCTCCCCCAGTTAATGTTAGAAAATTTGATGCTCCTATAAGTTACTTGTAGTGACCTCATTGGAGAATTTTTGAAAATTATAACTAGCAGATAAGCCTATTTAAAATAGTGCTAATCCCAAAAAAAAATTAAATTTGAATACTCCTAGAGGTTATTTGAAGTAGTTCTCCTTTGACAAATTTTTTAAAATGTTGATGCTTCTAAAAGCTATTTTAAGAAGTGCTTGCTAATTATTTTTTTTGTATAGATTAGATTCTCTAGAATCTATTTTAAGTGGTACTAGCTAACCTAGAATGTTTTTGAAATTCGAAATTCCCTAGAAACCATTTGGAGTGTTCTTCACCTGTTTTTTTTAAATTAGATGCCTTTAAAAGTTATTTGAAGTGGTCTACCAACAAAAATTGAATACACTTAGAAGCTAATTGGAGTGGTCCTCGCTTGGATTTAACAAAATAGTGTATGCATATAAAAGCTATTTGGAGTGCCCCTAAGGGTATGTCTTTTAAAAATTGGATGCTTCCAGAAGCCATTTAGAGTGATATTTACCTGGAAATTTTTTGAAAACTTAATGCCTTTAGAAGCTGTTTGTAGAGGTGATTTCTAGCAAATTTTTGAAAAGTGAATAACTCTATTAAGTTATTTGAAGTTTGATACAAGACCATCTTTAAGTTTCATATACAAAACTCCGTAAAATTTTGAGGGAAGGGAAAGGGGGAGTTTAAACACCTAAACCCCCCTCCCTACATCGAGTGTTGTGAGTTTAGTATTCTTACAACAACTTCGTTAAATGTTGGCAAATTTTGTGTGCAATTAGTTGTAAGTAGGCTTAGTTATGGTGGTTTGTTCTTCTAGTAGTGTTAATTGGTGTGGGTGAATCAGCTGCATTTTATTGGTAAACTTCTTTTTGCCTAGCTGTACATTCATTGAGCCCTGCCAGAGCACAGAAACAATTGTTTTTACTTCAGTGACTGTTTACTCATTAATAAGAAAAACAGACGAATACCTATTTCAACAAAACACACAGATTATAGAACTTAAACTGTACACTTGATCCCAATATCAAGCATGCCACCAGGCTGACTGCTGTCCAAGTGTGTGGGCTATCTCATTTGGCATGCACTGTTGTAGTGCAGGGCATGCACGTATATGGGCCACTTTAGATTTATCACCCCATATTTCATGCTTTAGAAATTCTGTACCGTATCAAAAGTTACCAAAGTCCCCCCTAACTAAAATCCAATCACTATTTCTTCTGCAATAAAGGTTTATATGCCTGAAGATTAATCACCAAGTAATTTCTATATTAATTAACCCTTAAATTATGTTAAAGCATTAAAAATTGATTTAAAGGAAATATTTAGCATTAAAAAGTCAGTCAAAGGAAAGATTTAAACACGACTGAAAACTAATTCTAAACATAGGGCTAGATTTCAATTTCAAAATTTTAACTGTGCTACAGTATCAACACTTTCAATTGTGATTTGAGATAATTAAGTTGATGCAGTTAAAAATTAACCAAAGTGTCTGGGCACACGATTTTCAAAGTTTAAAATACACTCTAGTTTTCTTTTACATCAATATCAGATTCTAAAATGTACAGTAGGCTAATGAATCTATTACCAACCCTTTCAACTCGGTTGAACTAAGAGATCATCAAATTCATCTGAACAAATATTACTTTCAAAATACAATATAATTTTCATCGTCAAGCATATTTGTTTTAGTTTTTTAACACCGCAACTTATTACCCATTCGGGTTATAAGTTATGCTTATGTATTTATTAAGCTGATGATTTTAGAGATTAGGAAGGTTATATTTAAAGGAAGCGTACCCACATTTGTGTGGAGAGTGGAAAACCATTTTTGGAAAAACTACCCTCAATACACCCAACTGAGATTAACCCTCAATCTCCCCGGCATCTGCAGTCTAGTCTAATGCAAGAGTACCGTAGCACCTTAGACCAAACAGCCGTAGAAGCAGTTAGTTTGGTATTTATTGAATTACTTTTTATGTAATGACTTTGTAACAATAATAATTAGGTAGTTTATAAGAAATTAAAATTATTATTTTTTATTATTTTTATTTGTTTTGTAGAGTTTTCCATGGTTATATAGCCCCTTACTAGCCCAGTAGCCTCCTGACAACTAGAATCCTAATGTCATCAATTTTCACTATTACTGGTTTGTTTGAAAAAATAATAATAATTTGCGGAAAGAATTACTTATTTGGCAGTAGGCCTAATAATATATTCAAATACTAGCTATATGCCTTTAAATACATCATATCTTTATAAACCTAAAAATAGAAAATAATTATTTCCTGGTCCTTCAGTTTTAAATCAATCCAAAGCCAAAATTATGACTGTTTGAAAACCTACCTACTGTTCAGAAAAATGGAATTCGAGCAGTTAAGCCTGATTGTGCTTCAAGAACTTGCAAAGTAAATTTTCTGGAGATATAAGCTGGTGTGCAAAAAGATTCCACAATGCTTCATGGTATGTACAAACTATAAACAACTGCAGATAGTGTACATGTACAACATAAACAACTATTGAAGTGTTAGGCCTTGTAGTAACAATAATGTAAAATGAAAGTTCTCACTTGTCCAACTCTTATGCTAGGCTGTAATCAACGTTACATTAAATGCAACATTATGGCTTTGATGTAAAAGTATGAAGAGAACATTTATGTTATCAGTAATCATGCCTTACTTTATGTTATGTTAAGTCGGTGTTAAGATGTAGGCTTAGGCCTATTCATTCTTTTTTCCCCAGGCATATCCTATTTTTTTAATGAAATAGGCCTATGTTTCAAGGTGGAAATTTTTCCAACTGAAAAATTGTGTGATGAAGGCAAAACTATTTAGTATTTTTTTTGTCATGGGAATAATAAATTTTATATTTTTTTACAATTTATGAACACAACAAAAATAATTTTCCGATGATAACAAAATAAATATCGTAAAATAATTATATATTGTATAAAAACATTTAATAATACTCTTGCTACTTCACAAAATAACACTAATAGGCCCTATAGGCCTATATAAAACATGAATACTCAAAAGAATGTCACATATGGCACCAAAAGTATTTTAAAACACAATAGTTAATTTTGTATCATTATAAACTATCCCAACCAAAGAAAATTGAGTCTTCCATATGTCAACAGCATATGTTTCATTAATTTCCAGGATTTGTAAATAAAGTGCAGTATATTCATGAACATGTTCACAAATCAAATTAACTCTATATTAGTGCATGGTCCTATAGATTCCTATTCTATTAAAAACTATCTTGATCCTTCAATTCCTTCCCATAAAATATTATTTAAATATTAATTCATAAAAATATTTATTCACACACAAGAGGTTAGGTTAGGCTTAATTGGGATACTTTTAGTTAGAGTAAACATTTTAATATTGCTCCCCCCCCCCACCCCCCCAAAAAAAATATCATGCTCCAAAATATCTCCCAAACCATTTTTGAAATAGCTTTTCCAGTGTTGATTGAAATGTGTGACCGTCTACTCGAGGTTGTTTAGTTTGAAGATGTACAATTAATCAAGATAATAAAACAATACTTAGGCCTAGTCTATCTATTCACTTTCAAAAATTAGGTGTATTACATCAAAAGGAAAATTGTTGACTTGTAAATGGTTAATGGGTATTAATAACTATGTTAACTTAAATCACCCATGGGTTATATTCTAGGATTTTGTAGATGGCTCATATGAGGCGAGTTTTTTTTATATTATATAGAATGATTTTGTTATTGTCCGACACATTAGCCTAGTCAGGAGTGTCTGTCTACTGAGCTAAGGGTCTTGGGTTTGATACTCAACATGGCCGAAAAATTTATCATGGATGAAATATGGGTTTCCCCTTTCACAGTGAAGAATTAACGGTCAAGGGCTAGATGTTGTGTCTGTACTCGATTTAAGTTACGGTAGTTTATAAGTTGTGTGCTGATTTATCAGTAATTAAATACCTTAGATAAGTGGAAAAAGAGTTTATTATTATTATTATTAGCACCGCGTCTTACTACTCGTTCGGGTTATACGCACTTACGCTAATGTGTAATGGTAGGGTGATTGTGAGATGAAATGGAGGACCTACAGTTTAACGTGGAATCCGAACCACGGTGGAGGCCTGGCATTCCCCACATTCACAAGATGTCTTGTCAGAGGTGAAGGAAGGGTTTGGTAATCAGATAAATCTTTGCCGGGACCGAGGATTGAACCCCGGCCGCCAGCATAGAAGTCTGACACCTTACCCCTAGACCGCCAGGTCACCGACGGAAAAAGAGTTAAACTTATTTTTGTTTGTATGTGGATGCCTTAAAATTTATCACCATATGACATCTAGAAAAAAATTAAATAATCTCAGCTTCTACATACACCATCTGTAAATATTTTACTTTGTGGCATCTATAAATATAGTTAAAATTCATCATGCCATATTCATATTATGTTGTCAGTGATTCTTTAGGTGGAAGGTAATAAAGTTATTGTGATGAATGGAGCAATATTTGTATCAATGACTTAATAACGATCTATTCATTTGAACACAAAATTTAAGGATTAATATGCAATTAAGGTTTAATACATATTCTTTTCAAATATTTTACTTATCTTACATTTAACTCTATTTTCTTGAATAATTTCTTATGTGTTTATGACATGTCCTCGTTTTTGTTCCCACAAATATGGTAGATCTTTGATATGTCAAATTGATAGTAAGTGATGCAACATAGCCCTAATTTATTTTGAAGTTGCTCATAATATAACATAAATGACTAAAATAGGCTATATATTCTAAGTCTTAATTTCAACTACAACCAAATGCTATACGGATCTTTGTATAAATAATAATGTATTTTAAGATAAATCGAAACATCAATGTTTTGAACACGAGACATGCCTACATAACCATTATAACAGGTAGGTCGCTGGAAGTTAATTTTTATTACATTTTATTTTTACTATCAAGACACATAACTTTATTTATCTATATCTACAGAATTATTTCTAACATTCAAACTAAAAAGGAAGGACTTACTTTCAGATAAATATCTTTAAGAATCAAACAAAAATTTTCGAACCTTACATTATAGTAAAATTAATTCCAATTAATTTATTCATATAAACAAATACGCAAGAAACCGGTCAAATATTTCCCCAAAATCACTCTACTTTATAATCTCTAAATTTTAATTATCTCAATATAATAAATAAAAGCGCTAGGAGTCAAGTATTTTTGTCAAGACTAATACTATAAAGAGTCCCACATTGGCGCAATACTTTAATAATTTTAATTTAACTCTAAATAATGTTGAGTTCTGAATAACGTGCAGTGCACAACTCATAAGAAAAATACGACCTATAATGAAATGTAATGTTTAAAGTTTTAGTCAAATCGTATAAATTCTTTACTAAAGGTATCGATCGAAACAGTAGGCCTAAATAAAAAGCTCTTTTTAATGATTTTTTTAAAATTTACTTAATAAAAGTGGTACTTGTACCTACTTTTAAATTAAAATTTATTTTTAATTGTCTCTGATTGTTCTATTGGTCTTGGTCTTACTTTTATAAAACCAATTTTAAAATTTTGATACCGTACTATATTTTTATTTTCAATTATATACGCAATCATAATCATTGACTTTAAAAGAACTAACATTCCTTAAAAATTAGCAAATATAGCTGACTATAAGCATTATAAACAGGAACAGAATATAATTTACGTTTGATTTGTATACTTGCGTTTAATTGGCCTCTCCTTATATACCTCTCTTTGACCAGATCATGATATTTCCGTGAAACAAATATGGAATAAGGCTTGAGGTCACCAATCAGGCTTCTAGAAGTCCGCAGGAGGATTCACATGGGTTGTTCATGCGTTTATACTTGCCATTGAAGTGTTTTCTTTGTTAGTGCAGTCCACAATAAGCAGGAACTCACAAATGTAGAGGAATGTAATTAGTACGTGTCTGTTTTTAGCCACCATACAAGGCGGCATGAACTAGATGTAGATGGTGGTCATGTGTCAAATCTGTATGTCAACATTACATTACACATGAATTTGGGATTTTGATGTTTATAAGTAGAAACAAATATTTAGCTGGGGCAATGAATTATTGTTGTTGGGACTTTACTATTTTTTGTGCTTATTTTGGCAGGCTAAGATAGTCCATTTTAATTATATTCCTTAAATGAATGATTTAAAAATCAAGTAATGTTATTTAACTACGACAAAAACTTTATCTTTTACCTCAGCATCGACGTTGCTTCTCATTTAAAAAGTTGCCCTGCATACCTTTAAATTTTAATAATATATTATTGTGGCTCAAACTTTCTGGTCCCAATGACCTTTCGTAGTCCTTACATGGTAATTATGACGTTTAGGCATGTAATCCTTGTTTCGTGTATTTTTTACCAAATAAGGATTGGTTTGTGCCGAACTAATGGATATTAGCTCATACAATCGTGTGACTTTTTCACCCCTCACAAGATCGTTTGTTTCATGAACTACCCTATTGATTGGTCTCCCCTTGACCTAAATATCTATGTGAGTGTGTTTCGAGGTCATCACCTATAAGCTTAATTTCGTTCAAATGCAGTAATCATCAATATCAAGAAATTGTAATGTTGGGGCTTCACTCGATTCATATTGCCTCTTTTTCTTTGCTCTCTCTGCGCGTGCGCTTATCCCCCTTGATGACCACTCTAGGCTGCGCTGTTACTGTAAGACGTGATTGGCTGATGGCATACTAAAGGGGGCGGGTGGCTGTTTGAGTTATGAAAAGTCCGTCTTATCGAGGGGAAATAAAGTTGTGCCTAAAGAATGAAAATTGTTATTTATCTAAATTAATATTATACTTTAATATGACGAGGTTAACTATACATATCAGATAAGACACATACACAAATAACACAGTTAGGTATTCAAATGGGGAAGGTTGAGATTACAATAGGCCTATAGTACTACTGGCAAATTATCTATATACCGTAATGTATGTGCTTACTTATTGACCTCAATATTTTAGTCAGTCTAATTCACAACCTATTTCAGTAGACCTAGGCCTATTACACGAGCATGATGGTGATTGGTGTGCCACTGTGATGATATTTTGCTTAGGAGATGTAGGTTTGAAGAAGCCGTCAATACTCTTCTGTGAATATTTTTGATGTTGCTTATTATTGATGACTTGTGAAATTATTGAGCTCTTCAACACTCGCTCACAACTTTTGAATGTGTGGAATACCAGCCCTCCACCGTGGTTCTGACTCCGCGCTAAACTGTAGGTCCTTCATTTCATCCCACAATCACGCTACCATTGCACATTAGCGTAAGCGTGTATAACCCGAATGGGTAGTAATACGTGGTGGTAATAATAATAATAATAATAATAATATAGATATTACATTCTTTTATGAGTCAATTTAATGGCATATAACACAAAAGGGTAGTAAGACATGGTGCTAATAAAAAGAAACAATAGTTCTAGTTAACAATAGGCCTATTATTTGGTTCATAATTGGCAATACTTAAAGAATAAATTATGTGTTTGTTTACAGTTTGAGGAAATAAAATATAAACACTAGACTATTTGTTAATTTTTCCAGATATCTGAAATGGGTAGATAGCTCCCAAAATCCACTCTTGATGGCCCATAGAAAGAAGTTTATTTATGCACACACTTGTGCATCTCATTTTGACGTGAGTAAATTTCGGACACCCCTGCAAGACAAGCTGGTACATAAAGCATACATTGTTGAGGGCTAGTTTACTGATGAGTGATTTTTTTTCAAAAACTTGAAATACTTTAAAACAAGTGCAACCAGTCAGCCACTACGGTCATCAGTTTTGATTACTAGCCCCACGTTGTACACCATTTTTGTACCCAGTCACCCGTCGTGCAGCTGATTTGATAATCAGCCTCATCTTCTTACGGTGTCGTCCACGGCAGTCAGTTGTTTCGGTAGAGCATCTCGGGGCTATATAGATAATGGTGGGGGTAGAGGGACACAGTCGATTAAAGAGATATTATTTAGCGTAGCATTTGAAGTTTTATTTTAACAAATAATTTACATTTTAGTACCACGGATATTTAATTTAGAAACACGAACTAGTTATGACATTGCTAAGAATAATTATTTAGCCACCTGGTCTACCTCTACTTTCACCCATCTCGAAAGTATCTCTACACGTTACTATAAGTTAATAGTGAGTACCGGTCTTTACTCTTTTCGTGCTAACCGGCCAGTGCCGTGTCTGACGCTTCCCTTCCACATAGGGTCAAACACAGACGCTCAATCGAATGTGCTGATTGGCCAGGAGTCCGTGCCAAAACCTCCCCCGCCCCTGAAAGACCACACGTGCAAGCAACGGGTGCATCTCACAGCTTCCGGGTTCAGCTATTAATACATTGCACGATGCTTAAAATGTAAAGTAAAAGTAATAAATTTGAATGATTCTAATATTCCAACAAAGACTTTAAATAATGAAAAACTATTAGATTAAAAGTTTAAAGGCTTGAAAATGGAGTTAATGAATTGAAATTTAAAACACATATTGCTTACAACTTTGGTTATGATTTACATAACTTATAATTACCATAAAACCCCACACTTTCTTATAATTAACCATTTGATAGTAATAAAGAGAATTAAATTAGGCCTAGATGAATGGAAAAGAACAATGTATTTATCAGTTTAGTACTCTCAGTATCTTGAGTGTATTAATATGTAAACTAAAGGAAAAACTAAAATAATTTTATAAATGAAATGGTTGAGAGCTAAGGGCCTAAAACCCTGACCACTTTACACAAGCTTGAACAATTTGTTTAGAAATTGGAATCTTGGGCCTTAAGCCTAATCATTGTGTTTATAGTAAAAGGTTGTTTAAGGGTATTTTACTGATGATTGACTTTTCAATAATAGTTATGATACATTTATGTGTGATTTTGTCGTATCTTTTATTAATCAAGTACTTACTGTAATTGGTATTTTTCGATGGGTTTGCAGATTTACCACGAAATTTATATAACAGGGTTTAATAGCCCTTCATTACCCCGCTAAATTGAGAGTTGACTTTTTTTTTAATATCTATTACGGTATGGTAGGGATGAGGGTGGCGGTTTATTAGAGAAAATGCACCTGAATGAGCGAGGGAAATCACATGTTAATTTCATTATTGTAAATTATTATTCACGATTTGTGTGGGCTACTTAGTCTATACAGTACATACACAATGATTAAGATTGGTTAAAATGTTTTTAAATCAAGTAAGACATTGTTCTAAAAAAAATAGATAGGCCCCATCACATTTAAACTAAAAAAAAATTGTATTTTTGATATTTCAACTTTTTTTTTCTTATTTCATTCCGTTTAGGGCATACAGCAAATATAATCAATTTTTCCTTCTAGAAAATGTATGTCATTCATTTCTCATCAGTTTTCAAAATAATTCTTAAACATGTGTTTAATTACCACTCTTTCATTTCTAAAATTTTCTTTAAAACAAAATGTTATGTCCCTATAATTATATTTATAATATGTATAAGGTGTCCGGAAAAATGAAAATTTCCTTTGGAAAATCTGGAAAAAAGAGGGAATTTTGTAATAAAAAAATAGTGGCAACCCTGTTCTTACTAATTTTTTAAAATTCCTTGTCGAACTAGAGCTACATACAAAACAATTCAATTCCCGAAGTGATAAAAAACATACTCCCAAACTAACTTACCAAGTAAAAATATATTACAAAAAATAAAACTTAACATGACAAATGTTTAAACCATGTATTGACTCTCTAAAAATTAACTCAACAGACAAGGGATTTAGAATTAAATACTTACGGATTAAAATCAGCCCTGTTTGTTGTGAAAGTTTGTGCCAATTACAGTTCAAAATAGTTTAGGAACTAAGAGTTTCTCAATCTTTACTTGATAAAGACTTTCCAAGGATTAATCAAAAGTATTTAAGAAAATTATCCCAAACAATCCTCAAAAATAGACATCCAACTCACTTGTATTTGAAGATTAGAGGATTGATACTTTATTTTTTACTTTCTCGCTATCTTACAGGTAGAGAAAATATGGTGATCGTCCAAAAAAATCGAACTCGAGATTTTGATGAATCTGGGGCTGTATCCGAATAGTCTACTTATGCGACGTCGCGTTGGATCGTGGCGTTGATAGCTGCACTGGCAATCACGTGACCAAGTGTAGATCTGGCCGAATAGTCGCGGACTAGACCGATGCAGTTTTCTCGTGGCGTTGGTAACCATTGATACGAACGTTACGAGCTATGTGGCGTTGGTGCGGTGTTTGGCAATTGTTTTAGTATTATTGTTTCGTCTGTTGAGCACCGACTTACACAAATTATTCGGTAGGAAGCAGCACTGTGGTTCCAAGTGTGTTGCTGTTCGAATAGTTTGATGCAGTCTTCACTATGAAAACCGCGAAATCATCAAGTCAAGTGTACTTGACTATTCGGATACAGCCCAAAAGTTTCATAACTCCCTGAATCCGAAAAAGTTATTTTAATTTCTGTCTGTCTGTCTGTACCTCCAACTAGACCCTAAACTATTTTACCAACCGAGCTAAAACTTGGTATCTAGGGTTTTCATAGGGTTGACCTGAGAGGTTTTTGGATTTGGATATCTACCCCTAAAATTAAGGGTAGTTTACTGAAGGGTAAAAAGAGAAAAAGTCAATTTTCTCAAAATCTGCTTTAACGATTTTGATTAAAATTCGTATCTAGGCATTGATTAAGATTATAAATAAACTGGCTATTTTCATTTTCCCATGAAAATGACTTGGGGTACTTTACAGAAAGGTTAATTTTCGTATCTCCGCAACTATTTCAGATACTAAATAACTTATCATTGCAAAATTGTAGTATTATTAGATATAAAAAAAATTTATTTGACATATATATTTTATAAAACCAACAGTTTCTGAGATATTAGCAAATATAGCCTATTGATACAATTTTGTGAGCTGTAGTTATAAAGAGATACTGAGGGTACCGTACCATTTATTTTTATTGGTTTCCGAATGTTTTCAAGGTTTGACTTCATTTTTTGTCTATGATATCCTTGTGACTCCTTGATAACATAGAAGTGTTCACATTAACTTTTTCTTGATTTTTTTTAACTGTCTTATACCCTTGAAGGCTTTGCTCATTTAATTACATTGTTGGGGGAGGTATAATTTAGGTTAAATATACCCTTATTTGCATGAAGGGGAACTGCAGTAAATTAGGTTTTATAATTGTTAATTTCTATTTGAATTTGGTACCTTCTCTAACGCCATTGCAACCTCTTTAAAGAATTTAACTCTACAGACATTTCAACCCCCACGTCCCCAGTCCTGAAACAAGTGAGTGACCAATTGGTTGGAAACAACTATTCTATCGCTAACTAAACAAAACAAAATTGTTCCTTCACCTCTGACAAGACGTGTATTAATCACAACTTGTGAATGTGTGGAATGCCAGGCCTCCACCATGGTTTGGATCCCGCGTTAAACTGTAGGTCCTCCATTTCATCTCACGATCACCCTACCTTTACACATTATCCTGTGTATAAACTGAACGGATAGTAAGACAAGGTGCTAATAATAATAATAATAATAATATTACTTGATTGATTTTCTGCATGTTAATATTATGTTCATGCCAAATAAATAAACATAGATGGTGATTTTAATTGGGATTATTTTTTTATTAAGACATGTACACTTGTTTGTATTTGAAAAATATTGTGTACTATGTGATAAAATGTGTAAGTTTAAATTTATAAATAAATATAGATTATTTTAATTTTAGTTTGCTTTTTATTTATATTTCTTTAAACATTAATTTAAACTTGATGTGTTGATTTTAGTTTTTATAGAAATGGTTAAAGAGTTATATTGTGCCAACCATTATCACTTGAACAGATTTTATTAAAAAACTTACTTTTGACCCAATGTAAATAATTTTTGTAGAAACCAATATTTATGTTATGTTAAATATGTATTTAATTACATTTGGTCTTAAAAATATTTCAAAATAAAAATATTTCAAGTGAAATGGATTAGCAAAACAAATATTAGCACAGCAAGTAATAGTAAAAATAAAAATAGTAATAGTAGTGCTACGTAAATAAAATACCTACTAAGCCACCGAGACAGCTATTTAATACAACAAAAGTGCTCACATATTTGTCTAGATAGCAGCATTAATGCGGAAAACACCATACAAATATTTTAACAGAGACTTAACATATCTTTCGTGTTAACCTAATCAGTGTAAGGCTATTTAAGAATAAAGTATCTACAGTAACCCCATGGCTTCTTTGGTGCTGACTGACAGCTCACAGCTGAAAGCTAAAAACTTTGAAAAGTTACCAGACCAAATTATGTATCCCTACGCAGAACCATATGATCTGCAAAAACATATGTTTATCAGCTGTCGCTTCTGACGGCCAAAATGTAGGTATATACCTAAATGTTGACTGTCAGAAGTCAGCTGTGAATTGTCAGTCAGCACCAAAGAAGCCACGGGATTACTGTAGGTATAAACCGCCGGGATTCAAATCCCGAACTCTTCGTCACAGGCAAACAGGACAAGACTAGTTTGAAGCCTTTTCTGGATTTCCCACCTATTAGAGTTGAATAAAATAAATGTAAACATTCTTCAAAACATTTAGGATGCAGAAGACAAACATTTCCGAACCTTTGTTTCAGGTTTTCATTTTTTTATTCCCTTCTTTACAGTTCAATCCTTTTGGATGTTATGGAGAATAAGTATAAAATATATTTAGCGAGATATATATAATATCTGCATCCTAAATGTTTTGAAGAATGTATATATGTATATAACGTAAGGAAATATGTTAGAAAATTCAAACATATTTCCTTACTGTCAACATTGATAACATTTTACTATATTACTTGAGTCATTCTATAGGTTTTGATAATATCTATTAAAGGTGACAGCTGATGATAGCATTACTTGGTGAATGAATATATTAAAATTGATTTAGTAGCTTTAGTAACTAACTTCTACTGTTCTTCCTACTAAAATCAGACTGTAATAACCTGTACCGCCCTTGGACTCGGGAACTAGACAATTTACTTTGCTTCCAGAATAGGATGAGTATTCCTCACATATCTTTGTTGACCGCTAGATATAGTCGGATTGTAATAGAAAAACCATAGTGTGTCAACTGCTGTGTAAAGTGTTCTGCAGTTGTCACTTTGATATAGTCTTAATCTCAACAGCTGCTGAAAGAAAAGGAAATGTATTTTTTGATAATGTTGACCCTCCTATATTTTATATCTTTTAAAAGACTCTTCTTATGACGTTCCATCTACAGTCCAACTGTCATATAAAGGGCCTTCTAGTTATAAATTACATTTTTCTGCATTTTACTATAATTTTAGTGTTATTTTATAGGTATTGATATATCCATGGTGACAGCTGTAGATCATATGGCTTGACCTATCAATACAGGCGAAGTAGATAGATCTAGTATAGTTTCTAGTTATCAGGTAAGGTAGGCCCTTTCTATTTAAACTGGACTGTAGTTAAAGTTGTTTTAAACCCATACTTGCAATGACATAGTTTAGTGGCAATAAAAATAGGTATGTTTCAGTATCTGTTCTAAATAATTAGCATATACACATGATAAACCCAAGTTGATGTAATATCATTTTTGGATTTAAATTTTATAAATTTATTTTGCATTTAGTTTTAATTTTTTTATGTAGAAACGAAGCGTCACAATTCCATTCCAGTTGGCACGCGGACATAATATCAAACTCATCTAGTCAGGTTTGCAAGTGACATGTAGATAATGAGGTTCAAACTACAGCTGGGTGTACTAAGAGTGTTTTTATGAGTGGTTTCTCTCTCTTCCTCTAGGCAAATCCAGTAACATTTTGTCTCAATACTAGCTTTCTCAACACTATCCCATTAGTGTAAATTAACACCTATAACCCAAATGAGCAGTAAGATGTGGAGGAAAAATGACTTACATGATTAATCCCAATATTTGTAGGCCTGTTATAAAAAGTGGACAACACACTACAATTATTTATTACACAACATATTGATATTATAGTTTAGTTTGGGTTGCGGTCGTTCAATTGGTACTTATTTAATGTATTTAAAAACCAAAAGTTTAGCCAAATGTCAAGGGCTCGGTTAAAGTGAGGTGTCATTTTTCTTTTATACTTATATTAATACTAAGTGAACGACCTTATTCTTAATGATGTGTATTGCGAATATATTCAATAATATACAAAGGAAACTGTAAAAGGTGCCAAACAAACGCTTGACTCAAAGTCATCGATTGCTTTATTTTTGACAGCTCTAAAGTAGGTGACGAAACCTGTATAGTTCAGAGATATTAGAGGATTGGCACTAACTCCCTGGCTCGATTTCCACGTATAGTTGATAGTTTTTAGTTATATTTGAATGAAAACTAAACTTTGGTTCTATAAAAATGCCTTAAATTTGGTGTAGTACTATGTTCGGATTCACGGTGTTTCTTTAAATGACTCTTATGGACAAACCTTAACATATTAATAGGTAAATTTTAATTTTTGGTATTTTGTAGTCATTGGAAGGAGCCTTATTCTGAAATAAAGAAATAATCTGTTTTATATTATATTATTTTTAACTTACATGTGGTGCACACACTGTGGTAAAATGTTTAAGTAGTCTGTACACAACTTTTTGGGTACAGTAAGAACACTAGGAAGGAACTTTTAAAAAATACAACCATATTTTTGTGGTAAACATTGAACTGTCCAACCATATTATTAGTATAAGTTGATAATTATTGATAATATCTTTCAAAAGTTACAGCTTTAGATCACATGACGTATGGACACATGATAATAATTTAAGTAATGTTTATAACTGTCAGAAGTTATTCTAGTACAGTGTTTCTTCTATAAACAGCCACACATAATGTAGGGTGATTCATTTGGGACTGTACATTTATTTTTTTAACTCATGATTGGAAAGTCATAAACTTCCATTTCCTCATGGCAAGTAGAATTGTATCATAGAAGATGAAGATAGACAGTGTCCAAACACATAATAGCTCGATGCTCCTAATTGTGTGATGTAGAGTAAGTGTTCAATCACGAAAACACAAACAATACTGATAAAACATTTAAAAAATGACCAAAAGCTACGAAAGAACTATCTACTGTTAAAATATTTGACAGTTTAAATCAAAACACTAAGATAATCATTATTTGATAAAGCCTAGAAAAGTTACCTACTCTACGAGACACAAACAAACCAAAATATATTTGTTCTTCAATGTATTTGAAAGGGCATGCTCAAAACTTCCAAGGTGTGTTGGAAAGCATAGATCTGGTTAATGACCCAAGACCGACCGTGAAAGTGTGTGTGTGTGTGTGTGTGTGTGGGCAGGGGGGGGGGGGNGGGGGGGGGAAGAGGGTGTTAAGCTGTTCCTGGTACCCGTCGCCCGACATTGCCTAAAGATAAGGTTGACAAATATCTGAGGGTTGGGTTTTGTGGAGGGGGTAGGCATGCTACGTAAGCGATAGAGTTCCTTGCAGGACATCGCTTAACTAATTTAAACAAACTATGGCACAAAATTACGTAAGTCCTATGTGGTATTTTAATTTGAAAAAAATACGTACCTCTATTTGAGCTAAAATTCATTGTTTGTATAGAAAAAACTTTGATCCAACTCACAATGTAGAAATGAAAATTTTTGTATCAATTTAATAAATTAATCAATAGGATTGTTTATAATATCTTTCCATAAAAGTATATTTGAACTACAAAATAAAAAATACCACGTAATCCTGCGATATTTCATAATCCCGGAAAAATGTACCAAAGTAGGTGTTATTTTTGCTCTTTTCTCAGCCCAACAGTCCCACCTTCATGCAGCCTTCAGACTTAGTAAAGTCAAGGTGACTATTATGTTTATTTCGATTTCTTGTTTCAGTCAAAGTGACTAGATTTTGATTTTGTGTTCTTCTAACTCTGTTGGTGTAGTCACAGTAACTTGTTGCTTAAGTCCTTCAGACTTGTTATAATGGTCCAAGAGACCATGTTTTTCCTATATCCATATGATATAGCTTCGATATAGGAGCCTTGAGCTCCAGATGTAATAAGGACTTAGTCCAAATGGTCGCTATTCTCCACGAGCACTATATTTCCCTTTCGAGTCCTTAAGACTACACACTTGTTTTTATGGCTACAACCAGGTTGTCTAGCCTTTTTCTAGGACCTAGTTGGGTCAATGTATTCAATGTGTTGAATCATTCTTGTTGCCACGCTTCGCGTGTGGTATTAGATTGGGTGGGTAAAGCGCGGAACTCCGCTTGTTTCTATATGGGGTCCGCGCGGATAATACTTTTTTTCTTTATGTCCATTTTAGGCACCTAATGACTGAGTATTAGTGTTGTATGAATTAAATTAGTGTTGTACCCCTGGGAGTGGGTCATTAAATACATGTACTAGTGAATGCTCTGGCAGTACCAATAGGGAAGGGATCGACCATAGTACTATTTGGTGTAGACACCTTTATGTTAGCCATCTAACAATGTAATCAACTAACCTTTCTATTGCTATTCATTATACGATGTTTCTTAAGGATTTTTCTTAAGTACTAATTAAGCAAGCTAGCTTAAATTATGTGTTAATAATACTATATATATGATTTCCAGTTAACTTTTGTTTATAATTACCTCATTGTTTTTCTTTTAGAATCACCTGACTGTAGTCTGGAGTCAGTCCAGCTGTTTTGTTATTGAACATTGCTCTTCAAGCCTACTGTATTTGATATTGCCGCCTAGGACTATTGTTTGCCTGTGTTCGCAACAAGACAGCATTAATTTGGAACTTCTAACTTATGTTCTTGTATATCTATTGTAATCAAACATATATTTTATTTTTCTGTTATAATAAATCTATTGTTATCCTAATTATTGTATCTCTATGGTTAAAATAATTCCCTTGTTTACCTGTAAACTTTGGTGCAAACTGAACTACTTAAAATGTATAGTGTTTCTTGGCAGGCCCATGTTATAAACCTTTTTTTACGGAGTAAAGAAAAACTAAATTATTAAATTCAGAGTTTAACTTAATCTAAATCTAGTAAAAGTTTGTCTTCTTAACATGGCATGCCAACAACTTGAGAACTGGTTTCAATATACCATGCCTTGCCAAAACCAATTTCTGAGCTATTCCTTCCCTGTGTCCAATGTGCAAGTGGGCTTTAGCATTGGTGTCAATACATAAGAAACCAGTAGTGATTGAAAGAGATTAAACAAACTTTTATGTCTAGGAGAATAAAACTGTAAATTATTTCTCTTATCATGGTCAAATAATATTATTTTGCCATTTATTATACTTTTAATGTATTGTAATGTATACACATTTAAAATATAAAATTATTGTTCAATTTTATTTTATTTAAAATAAATTGTTGTATTTTCATTTAAAAAATGTGTCCCCCTCCCCACACGAAAGTAATTTCTGGGCACGTGCCCAATTGTTAGTAATAAAAAATAAAAAAAGTTGGACAACTGCTGTGATAATAAACTTGAATCTGACAATGATGAAGAGAAGGTTCTATAGATGTCACAAGGTTTAAAATACTAATGTAATGATACAATCAGGCCATGTGTGGTTTAAATCTACTCAAGTACAGTACTTCAGTAGCATAGCAATACTTAAAGTACCCATGGTAAATCCTGATTTTGATAAGAAGCCCACTTTCGACTGCCAATATTGATTGAAAGTCACTAAAGTTTGGCCTTCTAGAAATGTCTTATTAATTTATTAATTATAAAGTTCATCTAGATGTTATCAAACACTTCCAATAATACTTCCTTATGCATTAATGTATAATACATCTTTATGTTACTAATCAATTAACTAATAATATAAACACAATTGTAATATTTTTACTTTCGCCTTTGTAGCAACTAGAGTTTTCAGTTTTCAAATAACGGGCTTCTATGAAAATCAGACCGTAGGTATTGAAATTATCCAGTTAAGAGGTTAAACACCTATAATCTGACATTATTAAGGGTCTCATCTATGGGCTAGATTAATGGGATGTGTAGTGTCCAAAAAAGCTTTTTTTTTTACACTTTCTGTGGTGTATAGTGTAAAAGAATGCAGAATGCTAATGGTTACTATAATCAACTGAGAGCTTGACTCTTATTAAGCAGTTGTTAAACAATTTTTTGAATGACAATTTATATATTAAAAGCCTAGTTTACATGGTTGAAGATATCATTAGGTTTTATTAAATGTTCTTCATTCACTGTATGATATGGAACTCTTATGTGTAGTGTAACTATTAGTGTTTATTAGTAATAAAATCTATATAGGTTTTTGTTAAAAATATAAATGTAGTTTATTAGCTCCATTTGAATTTATTTATTTATTATGTAAGTACAAATCATAATATATTTGATACATCTTTAGACACAAGTTTTACAAAGAGCACTCAAATACATTCAAATTCCGAACTGTAACACACACAGCTCAACAAAAACTTAGAACCAAGCATTCTGATTTCATAAAATATTCAAAATTACCTAAAATATCCTACATAAAAAACATAACAAGCATAATCAATACCTAACACAGCCGTCATTTTGGGCTTATTTTAAGAGAATATTGCACTTTATGGTGTCTTCTACACAGCCACATTTTTTTCTCCCAATGAAACCAAATTATGTTTAACATTACAGACATCCTGAAAGTATTTGTAGTCCAGTACAGTTATGAGTAAGGGAAGAAATAAATTTATACTCTAATATATGTGAAAACAATTTTTACCTTGAAATACATAGTCTTACCTTCACTGATTACACTATGGCTATGTTATAAGCTACACCATAGTGGAATCAAGCCAGTTAAGCTTTTTAGTTGTCACCTTTAAGGATAAATGATGAATACATTAATCTAAATAGCAAATGCTTCTATAAATTCACAATGAAAAGACTAATTAAAATGGCCACTTCTGACTTAGTAGTTCAATATAATAAAAATACATGGCCTTAGCTCACTCTTGCTTTAATATATGGATAGTACCTAAGAGTAGACTGACCATAAGTCCCGTTTTGAATGGCACAGTACTGCTTTTTTGCTATGTTTCGATTTCCCTGCCATTTCAGTAAAAATTCTACTTTTGAATTCTTTAAAATCTGCTTAAATATTGGTTAATCCTAACCTATTATTAAGTTTGCATCAATGGCTACTATTGTATGTATAATTTATTAACATATCCATCGATATAGGTGCAATGATCGAAATCGACAAATGCCCGGTCAATAAATATGTGTTGGGAACACTTGTGTGTCTTAAATGCTGTGTCAGTTCTGTAGTGTTAATTTTTGTTATGTGCGCTTGTTGGTTGCTAAGTTATTATTGGTATTGAAAGACTGAAATTTGTTGAGTAAAGAAAGTTTGTCTAAGAATATTCATGGTATGAGCATGATGAAATGCAGTCATCCTCTACACCAACATGAAGTTTTTTGTGGATTCTATGTGGAATTATTGTTCAATATTATTATGTACCTTTGTAAGATTTTTTTTTTTTAAGTCTTACTCTTTATGAACAAACCTCACCACCACTTCACACTCTCACACCCGTCCCGTTTTTCTCTCAAGGAATTATGGTCAGCCTAACTAAGAGTAAAGTTTTATTCAAACTTTCGTCGAAAATAAGAGAGTGGTGCAGTAATTTACACACTAGAAGAAACATAATATGTCAGCTCAAGATGCTTTGCAAGACAAAATACAAACAGATGATTAAAACATATTTTATTTTTGAGTGGATAAACAAATTTTTAAGATTAACGTCATGGTGGATATTTTTCAAATTATTGTGTTGAGTAGTGAAATAAAACAGAACAGTAACAATACACACTCATTCCTTTGACTAATTATATTAAATCTCCTCACAAAAACCGTATTTACAGGTGTCAACTTGTATATCACTTTGTGCAAGCACAGTGATTGAGCCGGTTGGTGTTGAAATTTTAATATGGCTCCCAAACAATGTTGCACGAAAGTGAGAAAGCTGAAGCTATTTCAAACTACACCGAGCACACAATGCTGATTTCATGCAATTGTTTTGGATCTCATGACATAATGTTTCTGCAGTTTTTTGGAGAATGTATCAATTCAAAGTAAGGCTACTATCATGATTGATCTTCAAGGCTGAATACACTTCAATCATTAGAGAGTTGATATGCAAAGTCCAATGTCCAATATTTGAATCTCTGTCCAGAACACATTTTAAAAGGTTTTTATTTATATTGAACCATTAAAAAAAAGAGTCAGTTATTCGTTGTAATTTTAGGAACTAAGCTTTACAATACCACACAACCCAATTTTTATCATTTATTTAATATATTTTAAAGGTTTTAACACACTTTGTTTGGAAAATTTATTCTTTTTACACAAAAATCAAATTCCCTTTAAAATGTATTTTGACCTTCAGCCATAAACTAAAACATTATTTAACTATTTGAAAACTTGTAGAGGTGTTGTGTAAATTAGAAACAATAGCCTACCCTAAATTAACCAATTTGAAGTTAATCATAGTATTTCCAATTTACAGCACCATTTGTTTCATTTTTAAAAACACAGAATTTAATTAAATATATAGTACATATACAAACCTAATTTTCTCTACAGTGTAAAACATACTTTATTATCCCAACCATAAAGTGCAACCTGCATTTGAGAGCTCACATGCTTGTTAAAAAAATAATGGCACCAAAATTTAAATACATAAAAATTTACTATAGACAACTAAAAATTCTATCACTTCTCCCATAAGCATTTGAACATATCTAGAGTTTTTCTCATATGATTAAATTTAGATTTTTACATTAAAATTAATCAAATTGCTGGCAGTTGAAGGGATTTACCAACTTAATGCAACTAATTTTTTTGCTAACACATTTTAACAATGACCCTACAGTAAAACCCAGTTCACAAGGGCAATAGTTATGTTGATAAAAAAATTAATCTAAGTATTAGATACAAATTACAAGACCTAACCGATTTTGTTAGGAATTTAGCACGTTAGTACAAAACAAATAACCAATACAGTAGGCTCTTGGTTAGTGGAGACATGAATTATCATTTTACCTATTATAAATGTTAATATTTTGTTTACTTTATATAGAATGGTACCAATTTTGGCCAAGGAGAGAATCTTTACAAATATTTATATTCTCCTACAACCACCTAAATTTAAGAATTAATATTTTAATTTATTGATTTTTAAAATAAATCTAGATTTTTATTAATATTCTAATGAGTTTTTATAATGTCTATAAATTGAGGTTATGAGGTATAGAGCACTAGGCTAAATCATGGTTTAAATTAGGAGGGATAGCCAGCACACTTACCTAGGTAATACTGGAGTAGAAATTGTTTAGATATAACACTAAAAAACACAAACACATTGTTAAGGACAAGCTTTCACTGTCACAGACAGCTTCATCAGGTCAGGAGAGTAGACTGATTTCTTGGTTAAACTGTAAGGTTGACTGTCCACAGCTGACTGAAAGCTTGTCCTTAACAATGTGTTTATGTGTTTTTTAGTGTTATATCTAAACAATTTCTACTCCAGTATCACCTAGGTAAGTGTGCTGGCTATCCCTCCTAATTGAAACTATAATGTCTATAAGTATTATAAAAGGAGTTTTAAATGTTTTGTTTGTTAATACAGCCAACTTTTGATTGTCAGGTATAAGTATTATTGCTACATTTCTTATATTTCATATCAATTACTAAAGTTTATTTATGTTTACAGTTAATTTCATGAGACATTAAAAAAATTAACCAAGGACCCACTGTACTAAAAAAAGACTTTTACCCCATCATTAAGTCTAGATAAAACTTTCAAACAAGTCAAAGAACTTTGGACAAAGTTTGTTTTATACATGTGAATGCCAATTTTATTGTTTATTTCATAGAGGGCCTGAAAATATGACATTTGTATTTACAACATAGCTTATTAATAAAGTTAACTTCAACTAATTTGACCTTTGTTGAAAGGTCATGTAAGAAGACTAATATTTGGGGTATATGAAGGTTACTTTTGGAAGGCAAAGCAAAGTCAAAGAAAAGGTGTTTATTGTTGTCACATCACTACTTTTAAATTTTCCATTAAGTGCACCTACAATAGTAGCCCCATGACTTCTTTGGTGCTGACTGACAACTCACAGCTGAGGGCTTTGAAAAGTTACCAGACCAAATTATGTATCCCTATGCCGAACCAAATGATCTGCAAAAACCTGTGTTTAGTAGTTGTCACTTCTGACAGTCAAAATTTATGTATATACCTAAATGTTGACCGTCAAAAGTCAGCTATGATCTGTCAGGCAGCACCAAAGAAGCCATGGTGCTCCTGTAGGTAAAGAAAAAGATTTAGAGGGGGGAAAAAAGCACACAATATTATTTTATGCCAACATATCTGAGTTTATCTATGCTTCCGTCAGAGATGTAATTTATTCACTCTTCTGTGTTGAAATAATATTTAGTAGTTGTTCTAAAAATGATTGCATTTTTTTTCTAAATTATGAGTTTAAATTGTAGTTTTAATGTAGCATAAATTATATCTATATGCGGGCTATCAAAATATCTTAATAATGCATAGTCAAATCCTTAATGATATTAAATTTTAAGAATAGTAAATTTTAAGTTAAAAAAAATGTGACCTTTGCATAGGTTCTTCATTAAAGATTATTTTTTAACATAAATGTTGACTTTACTTTTAGGTTGTAAACATAAATATTTTAATATATGTAATATAATCGTGTTCAAGTTTGAAAATTCTAATTTTTATTTGTTGCATGCCAAACTGGAAAGTTCAGAACGGTGTTTATACCCAACACTGTCATGATAATATCTAGTCTTGGTTATCATACTCAACAACTTAAGCCTAAATTAAGTACCTATATATTACATTAGCTTTGAGTATAAATTGTGACTTATAAATTTTTAACTTAATCCTTTAAGTGTCATCATTGCATATTTATTATATTTGGTGTGACAATGGTATTAAACTTTAGTATAAGAGTATAACAAGTATTATATAAGATATTATTTATAAGCTTGGATCACATAATTTTACTTTTTAACAAACAATGTGTATTGCAATTGGAACTACAAACAGTAAAACAAAGCACAGAATTGTCAAACACTCCAAAATTAGTATATATCCTTAATATGAATGAGTTTTGTCAAGAATTATTACTTTTAAACCAGTTGTAATTGTTAATATTCTAGAGTGATGTCTGGACCGCTATTATGACCACAACATAAAATATTTTGTGATTGCTAACAGGGACCAAAAGTGATGACTGACAGCTTTGGGAGAGGAAAGTTCTTGTGAATAAAAACATTTCCCTAGTTGCACGCCCATTGTGCTTGGGTTTGCGTACCAGGTTAAGTTAAATTGGATTATGTATTTATAACTCTAATATGTCTGTTTTTATTGTTATTTGTTTTGTGAACAGCAAATAATAATAAAAATATCAGTGCATTACTCTAGAAAGATTTTCATAGAACATGAGATATGAGTGATTGTAATAAAATTACATTGTTTGACAGTCGAAAGGCAGAGATTACAATGTACACTTTAACAAATATAGGATATTAGTAATTTGTCCAACTCGCATCAGTGGGAGCATGGACTAAGGCGCTAAGCTTATTTAGGTTTTTACTATCCAAATTTGATGTTCTGAGGGTGCTTATCCCAAATTACATATTCTCTATAATCCACAAAAATACTGGAACATTTATCATATACCTTTTTTTAACCTATCCCATAAATGTTGATAACCCAGCTGGTTATCAAGACATATTTTATATGGGTCGGGCAATAAAATGTGAGTCACCAAGACTGGAAAGAGCCTTTATTAAGAGATTAAGGCTAGGTGTTGAATTGTAAAAAGTTTAAAGTTTATCTAAAAGATATTGATTTTGTAGTATATATCATATTGTCAATGAATTACACAAATAATTTATTCAGAATAAGTGGATCCTTAACTGATTAATCACTTTTAATTTAAGACTAAAAAAAATTCTGGCATATTCCAAGCTGCATTTTATTATTTAGCACAAAAAATATATACTTTTTAATCTTTTAATCCTTACCCTAATTCTACATGGCCAAAGGAGTAGGCGGAACCACTTTGCTCAGAAATAGTCTTTGTTTTGATATATAGTTGGAGCTGAGCATACTGATTGGGTTCTAGAAATCTTCAATCAAATTTAAATATTTGGTTTTATTTTTCTAGCACCTTGAAAACATTCTATTTTATTTCTGCTTAAACTTAAACAAAATATTACTTAAGCCTTTTTTGACCCCCTGAAATCAACATAATTTGAAAAAGAAATAATGTTAGATTCGAATTAAACTCAACATCCAGCCAGTATAAACTTAAATAAATACAAAAGGTTTGATTTTTTATTTATTTAGTGTTATATTGTACTAGGGTAGCAAACACTCAAGCACAAAATATGTATCTGGCCTAGCTAGGTGGTGGCTATGTTTCCCTCATATTGTTTCTTTATTGGCCTCCTGCTCATGCTAAAGTATCAATCACTGTGGAGCATATTATAATTTCTATTTTACATATGTTTTTGTAGAAAGTTTTTGACCAAAATAATTTGTGTTTGGCCATATTTATTGTATATTATTTTTCCACCATCAACTAGTAACAGCAAGTGATTTTGTGTTATTGGTCATAATAATAGCAGTGCTGATCATTTTAACGCAAATGTTATGTCAAGACCTTAAAGAAGTTTTAATCTCATGCGCGTGTTTCTAAGTTACAATATGGCTGTGATTTACTGTTGTTGTTTTTTAATAAATCATATGCAAGTGTACCCTTAACATAGCATACCCATGATTTGGAACAAATGCCTTTTAAATTATTAATGTTAAATATAATATAAATATTATTTTAACACTTGATATAATGTATGGATGGCATAAATTTTTATTATATGACCTTAACAATACATTTACCTTCTTTCAATTTCAATATTTACAAACATCAACTAAACACATGTTGAAACATAAATTATGTATCCCTATCAGGTAATAACGTCTGGACAGTACAACTCATTAGGAAATATATTCCCAAATTAAATTGTATTTACAATCTATTATTTTAATCATAAGGTTGTACAAATGATCATTGATTAGGATCAAATCTGTAATAATATCCATACACACAAGATTGAGGACAACATTTCTTTATCCACTTCTGTCAAAGAAAATTAAATTTAAAGAAATTGTAATTTCATTAAAATTTTTAATGTTTTAGCTAATTTTTAGTCAATTTTTAATCCAAACTTCAAATTAAAAATAATATTTTTTTAGTTTCTATGTATATTTTGACTAAAATGTGTAGATTTCCTATCCCTAGTTACATTACAAATTCTATTTTAACTATATGGCACAACACTAAGAAGGCAACTCTAGTGAGCTAGAACTCTTTAGAGTGTTGAAGAATATATTAATAACAGGCACTGCTCACTCTAACCAGTTCTACAAGGCAATACTTTTAAAAACTATGTTTTTTTTTAGAGATTAGAACGTAATCAAAAGAAATTTATGTACCTTAACTTTAGCCGATTACTATAACTTTGAAACCACCTGATTTTCCAGGACACTATGTAGCTTTTCCACCAGAAAAAACCCACAACAAACATGACTATTTGTGTCTTATGGTAAGTTTTTCTAAAAGAGTATTATTGTAAAACCTGTTTGGCTTTGCGGGTGGGAGGAACGAGGAGAAGTAACTAACTGTCATAAGACCTTGTACTGAATTACAGTTATTTTAGTCTGCTATAGTGGTGTTATTTTTATTTATTTTTGTTAATAAAGGTTAACATAAAATATAATAACTTTCTGCTTGAAAATATTTTATTTTTAAACTGGCATTTTCCAAACAATCTGATTAGTTTAGTAATAATCAACAAAACTGTGTATGTGAATTAAATTGACATAAAAATGTGGCTATCCTATAAAGCATTTTTTAAATCTATAATTTGTTATGATTAATGATGGAATTTAAAGTATTAATGGATGTGCTTTTTAATATTTGTTTATATAGACACTTAACACAGCTGGTGTTATCGATGCATGGAACCACACTAATGAACTTGGTCTCTATTCAGTTGTAAAACACACCACAGCAAGACCAAAATGTTGACTTTACTATTTTTACAAACAATTACCAAGAAGGCAAGTAAGTAAAGGAGGAATAATTGAAGCAACTTTGGAAGATGAAGGCATTTTACTAAACTGACACAGACATATACTGGAAATGGATGATGGTGATGATGACCAAGAATGGTGGTTGGACAATATGCCTATATAAAACCTTGGTGTTTTGATGATTTTACTGAAAGCCAAGGCCTATACACGTGGTGAAGTAAATACATAGAACCAAACAGATTTAACTTTATCAAAAATGCTGCTGCAATATATTTCTTCCAACAACATGTAAAAGAACAATTCTAAAAAGTAAAAAATACTTATACTATACTTTGCAAGACAAGGGCCTATTTTTTAAAGATTTTATTAAATAAATGTAGTTTAAAGTAACCAACAATCTCACAAGTCCGTCATATGAGTTGTGAATGATCTTGAGTATGAGATGAGTATCTCAGTGGTTTAACACTGGTGCATTAAGACAAGGGTCCTGGGTTTGATTCCTCTCTTCAGGTGTCAATTTAAACTATATTTAATATGAATAAATATTTGTTGAGCTAAATGAATGGAAATATGATACAGTGTAGTGTATGATTTGTACGAGTACACAAAATAAAGCTATTTCAATAAAGGGCACCCTGCATCTTTCATTCAACCCAATTTTGAACTTTTTTGTAGCCAAAACCGTGTAACTATGATAATACATAAACATTTTCAATAACCAAAACCTGTTTGTAAACCCTGACCTGATGTGTCATAGCTATGTAAATGCTCGATCTTATCTGGCCTAATAAAATTATATTTTAAACAATTTTCACACCAAGGTGAGATTGTTTTTTCTTAAATTATATTAAGACAAAAACTGTGAACTGAGTTGTATCTATGCTATTTTGAGACATTTGTTTTGATTTTTCAATGTTTTATTGTTGAGAAAAAGTAACTGAAAATGTGAGTGACACACTTTATTAGACATGGTTTGTTATATATACTCCATCCACGGTAGGAATTACTCTTTGAAAGGTCCTTTTCCCTATCAATATCCTACTATATAATAGACTTCTGGTAAGGAAAAAGGCCTTTAAGAAAACAATTCCTACCGTGAACAGACTTTAGTAGTAGAGTCCTGGAAGGTGCATATTTGGACGAGCTTAGACTAGTCTTTGGATAGCTTACTAAGCAAAACAGTGCCAAAAGTCTGAATTTACCCCCTTACCTTTTTCAAATATATCATTGATTGTAGCAGAACATAAAGGTTTTATTTTATTATTTAAAGTTGATAAAAATTGTATCTAGTTTGACATCATTGTATTATAGTACTAATATTAAAAAATGGGGATAGGGTCATAACACTGATGTGTCAATGTGCTAAAATGTATTAAAAATACTGGAAAAAGAGGATGAGGAATAGCATAAAGGGGAGTTGGCGGTAGGGGCAACATGGGTTCAAAGAGAAGAAGTAAACTAGAGATTTGATTTTTGCAACTAGGCAACTGATGGAGAAAAGATATTAATATGGAAAGAACCTGATAGTGGCAATCATGGAAGTGAAAATGCGTATGTTAGTAATGATAGTAGTATAGTGTTGAAAGAAATGGAGGAGGCAAGAGTAAAAATAGAACTGGAAATGAAAGTAAAGGGGATTATTTATTATTTATTTTGGCCTGGAATCTTATAATTTTAAATCCATCCCGTATTTACACAATGCCAAAGATTTTTTTGCTACCATACAATTTCAGTCTCATTTGGTTCGTCTCTGGTGTATTACTTCCCCGGTACCCTCCTCCGCTGGTTACCCCATCAGACATGGTTTCTCATCCCAGCCCAATGGTGCACCCAGCGGCGGCGAGCATCCCCCTATCCGCCCCCAGGGGAGGCGCCCTATCGGAGTTTGTGCTCAGTCTACTCTTAAGCACAAACCACTTCATTTCTTGTCTTTCCTCTATTTCTACATACCCTGAAATTAAAGTAAAGGGGATGTAAAATCACAATGTGAGTTGTGTAGGGACAGATAAAGGGTGGTCGGAGCGGTTTCATCAAGTAAAAAGAGTCAATCCACTACTTTTTGTATTAGTAATCAAAATGGTGATGAATAGAGAGGCAAAGAAACTGGGTGAGGGAAAAATTAAAGCAATGATGTTTGTTGTTGACTTGATGGTATGGGAGGAAAAGGAAGAGGAAGTGCAGCAACAGTTACGGGAGTGAAACAAGCAAGTGAAAGAATGTGGAATGAGAATGAAGTGTTGGTAATGGCAAAGTTAATGAAACCTAGAAATGTTATACAGTTGGATGTATTAGCGCTGATATAATGAAAAGAGGGCAGCAGGGGGAGGGGTTTTACAAGTGCTTAAGAGACGTACACTGGAAAAAAGAAGTGCCTCTAAAATCTAAGCCAACTGTCACCAAGAGAAAAAGAATTAGAAAGAAGAAGTGTGGGCAAGAGTTGGGGTGTAGGGCCTACAAGAGATAGTAGAGGAAGCTAGAGCAAGATGATGGAAAAGGAAATGATTCCAAGAAGTACCATGTTGCTGAGGTATGCTGGAAAAACCCCGCAAGGGATACCTAGATGGAGATGGGAGAAGCAGGAGTTAGCAAGTGTTCAAGGAAGGGGAGAAGAATGGACAGACTAGAGCAAGAGAGGAGGAATGGGGAGCGACAGTTAAAAAAATCTGAAGCCTTTTACAAAACTAACCTAACCACATGCTGGGAGCAGTAAATGATGTTGATGTAGCAACTAGTCAATATTTCAATACTTACACACGATGAGGTAAAGTTTTGGAATGTTTTTTCCTTTACTTTTTTTTAACAATTTATTCTACCAGACATATATTCTAAACAAAATTCATTAGAAATATTTTTTTCAAATGTGAAAAATATGAACCAGTTAAATAACTTTGACAAAATGTTAAAGACTGCTAAACCAATATACTATACAATATTATAAAAACATATCTGACTGCTTCAAGTACCTATCTTAGTAGAAAAAATTTAATAATCAACATTCAACAATTGGCTACAAAAGTGAAAGTGACATTGACAATGTGAACAGACAAGTTCTGCCAAACACTACTAAAGTGGTGTTTCAGAGAATTACACTAAAATATAAATATCTAAAAATTATTATATAGAATACATCAATAATTATTTAATCTCATAGCTAGTTAAAAATATAAAAAGATTTTATTAATGTACTGGACTATATCATAGATATTTTAAATTTTTTCATAACAAGTTATTATATTTAATTCATTATTGACATGAGTGAGAGTTTTTTTTTTATAGACATAATTAGGTTGTAAGCTGTAAAAGTTGACACCACCTGCTTAAAGCCAAATAACTTGAGTGAAAGCATACATAATTTCTTTACCCTCAATGTTGGGCACGTGGACTAAATTTCAAGCTCATATAGTCTGGTTAGCTGGCAGCAGAAAGGTTAGGGTTTGAATTTAGGTCGGCTATATTGAGGGTGGTTTTTCTTAAAGCTTTTACCACTCCCCTTCATGCAAATCTAAATCATACCTTCCTGATTCCTACTCAATTAGTATAATTAAAATTGATGGATGGCTAATGAGATACAGAGAGAAATTATTAGCTTATTATAATAAAAGTTATCATGAAGCGGGCCCAAGTTTTAAATGAAAAAATAATGTCATAATTCTTTTTTTTTTAACTATAAAGAGCTACATACAGTTTCAAAACTGTATAGTTAATCAACCTACTGTACTTTCTAATGAAAGTAGATTGTCATAGATCAAATCAGAATATATAACTATATAAGTAAAATGAGATGGAAGAAGAAAATTAATCTGAGTTAAAATAAAAATGGCATGCTTTTCATTAACAAGATTATATTTAAAAACAATGTAGATGGAGCATATAAGAATATATTCAATAAAAGAATTTGCAATTTATTCATTGAAAAAATTGACATTTTGTCATTTATAAAAAATATATCTGTGTAACTAAATGCACCATGCTATAAAATAAAACATTTAAGTATATGAATTTAATAACATATGCAAAGATACCATTTTAATATAAAAACTGACCTTTCTGCCACTTTTTCATCACTTCCCAAACCTAGGATGAAGCTCAGCACTGCCTGATCATATAACTTTTTAGGTATAGTTTTAGTTGGGTCTTTAAATGAAGTACCAATTAGCAACTTAAATTAGTGGATCAAGATTCACACCTGAAAAAACTATTACTAAAAAAAAGTGCTACTAATGAATTAATCAATGGATACAGACAAACACACACTAGATCTCAGCCTCCATGTTAAAATGTTTGTGTTCATTGGGAAAGCTTTAATCCTTCAATACAGGGATTACTACGTGCAGTCCCACCATCAAGAAGGCATTTTTAAAAACAGTTCACTTTAGTTACTAGAGAACAGAGAAAAAAATGCCTTCGTGTGTAATAAACTGACTTTCAAATAGCCAGGTTCAGCAAGCGGCTAAAACCCCCTTCCCATGAAACAACCCTCCAAATAAACCTACTTTGACTGCAAATTACAAAGAAAGCATAAAATACAATGGTTCTTTTTTTGTTCCAACGAATGTTTGCAAATTTGTCTTCTTCAAATACCGTTGACTAATTACTTGTCTGAAAAGGTTTGTTCATAAAGCGAAGTTAAGAAGGTGGTGATATGAGGGGTGGGGCAGGGAGTAGTGCTGGTACCTGAATTATTGTATTCGGACAACTATTGCTTTACTAAGACCAATTTAAAAGTGAGGTGATGCACTTTGAAGTGCTGTTATTACGAATAGCTCCAACTATCGTATTTACTCAAATGTAATGTGCACCTTTTTTTGGTCAAATCACGTCGCAGAAATTAGGGTGCACATTAGGTTTGATGATGTATTAGATTTGATTGCAAACTTGAAAAACACCGCTGATCATGCTGTAGTGTGTCCTCACTAGCAGAAGCTGGCTACATGGTTTTGAAAGCCAAATGTATATAAATATATAAAAAAGAAACAACATGGAAGCTACTAATACAAAACAAATTCACAAGCATGGAGATAGTGTTCAGTGACAAAGAACAACTTTACATAGAATAATCAAGCAAGGGTCAGACCCAGAATGTTTGCTTGCGCTTCTCTGTAGTCAGTATAGGTCTAGCTGCAACCAGACTGTGACGTCATAGCCAAACATCCGTCTAATGAACTGACACCCTTTGAAGCTCGCATAAGCTAATGAGTTTCAATAAAAATAGAAACAAAAAGGTGATGAGAGATGTGTGTTTTAGGTTTTTTTCTCTCGTTAGTGTATTAGTAAAAGTTTACCAAAGAATGGTGTGTTTTTGTAAAATTGAATTCAAGAGTTGCCTGGTTTTGTGCTTTTCTTCTTGTTAGTGTATAAGAACTAATAAGTTTATCAAAGAATTATATAAAATTGACCTCACCATAAAAACTCATTGTTGTAAAGAGTGTACTTTTTGCCAATGCACATTACATTTGCCAGCAAGCACATTTTTGGTATTAAGGTTTTGAAAATTGATATGTGCATTACATTTAAGCAAATACGGTAGCACTCCCCAGTGCCCAAGGACTCAACCCTGATCAAGCAACAAAGCGAAACTCCCGTAAGGCTGTGTGTTTGGTGTATACCTTGTCTGTGTCCATGGAAAAGGATAAGAAGGGTTGTTAGGAGGACATGCACCCACATCAGCATGGAGAAAAGATATGAAAACCACACTTTGCTTACCTTTGGTAGGGATTCAACCTCTGTGTCAACAAGACTGACAATTTTGTGGTTGTTAAATGTAATTAATAAAAAAAATATGAAAAGAGGCTTAGTATAATTCCTAGTCTGTGTCTGGTACATTTAAAGAGTTGGAAACATCACACAATTTTTTTTAATGATAAAGAGTTCAAGAAAAATTGTTTGATAAATAATAAATTTCACCAAAAATATGATTAGAGGGTTGATACCCTTTTAAAGTTTCAAAAATGATCTGATTGCAGATTTTCCAAATTCCAAAATATGCTTGCTTTTCCTTTGTATTTTATAAACAAAATCACACAATAAATAGATAAAACTATGGTATTTAATGGGTTATGCTAATCTATTTTGTATTTTGAAAACTATTGCAATATTTTAAAAAAAAACTGTGCCTTTTTAAACACTTTCCTGTTCTCTACCTAAATTCAATGATGTTTCCAGGTTTTCCAAGTGTATATTAATACTAGATAACATATGATGCTAGTTTAAGATCATACTTTTGTTTTCTATACACAACCAAAACCAATAATAATAATTATTATTATAACAACCATTGATAACATTTTATTTTTTAATTTTGTTTTAGAGGACAATGATAATATAGCCCAATATGAGATCATAGGAGATCATGACTATAGCCTCATAACCAATTGTTTATACAAAACAGCGCGTGAACTGAAGATTTTAATCATTTAGTTGAAGAAGCTATTTTTTTTTTACACTAAGAACAATATAAAATATCTAATCCAAGCGAAAAATATAGGAAGAACAAGTTAAAAAAAACTATAACCAAGCATTTACATGGAGTGAAAATGGAACACCACTTAAACAAGAAACCATCCTTAGCACAGCCAGTCAGGATCCAGCCTGTTTGAATAAGGTAAAAATTTATTGTGTCAATGAATTTGATTTCCTCGAGAACTAAACCAAAAAGTCAGTGTAGTCTTCACAGCTGTAAATCCTCAATGTTTGTGTATTATACTATACTAAAAAGAGCCAATGTTTATAGCATGCCAAAAGGACTTTAAATATGAAAAAAATAACATTATGATTAGAATATAATATTTTTAAATCTAGTTTATAGCAATATTTAATATCTAGAAATATAACTTCACTTTACAGTGAAATGACCAATATCTACTATACTACAGTATATTTATAAATACATTAATAAGTGCTATACTATGTATGAAATATTTACAAAACAAACTAAGCTCCTAATTATATCGACAGACTTTGTATGTCAGGGTGAAAAGACCCCAATTTTGCCAAAATAGACATGTCATGATAGAACAATAATCACAGATATGACACATGGAGTTATAAAAAATTTCAAAGTGGAATTTGTCTAATGACAAAACCAAGTGATTACCAATCTTAGACAAAAAAAAAGTTTTGGTTGAGTATGCCGTTTAAAAGATATAATAGAATATCTAGGTTGAAGAGCCATCTTTATGAAAACAATCATCTGCTTTAAAAGTACTTTAATTGGGTAATGGTTTATTTTTAGACCTTTGAAGAAGTTTATCAAAATTTCAAAACCATTTAAAATCATATTCTATTTTCTTTCAATGTTTGGCCCTCTAAATAAGTTTTTGTCCTCTTCAAGCACCCTCCGGATCAAAAACATTCCAGTTGCATCAAGTTATTTTGTTTTAATTTCTAGTCACACAAAAAGTACAATTTTTTTTAAAAACAAATTAATCATTTAGAGAAAATAGTTAACAATAAAAAAAATAACACTACTAAAACTTTTTTGTAAATCACAACTAATTGAGAAGGAGAAAGAATGAGCACATTAGAACGAAAACAACACACACAAACATGAAAAATGTTTAAATCTTTATGACTAGTTTTTATTTCTACAGAAATCGCTTGGAAAATATTTTTATATTAAAACAAAATTTTAATGGTTTTTCAGTATTTTATGTGACAAGCCGTATTTTATTGTTATACATGACTTAAATCAATCACAGTCACACACACCTAAAAGGTTTAGTGCATTCACCTAAATGTATTAATTAGGTAAATACATTCATTTCCTATTATAAGCTAAGAAGGTACACAATCATTTGTTGTTCAAACAGTTATTTTAGGTACAATAAGTCAACTCTTTGTGAGCCGACATTTAGATTAAGTTGTTTGAAAAATCAACTTTCAAAAATGTGAACAAAGTCCCTAATTAAATTAAAATGAAAATAAAAATAATAATTATGTTTATATTTAGGAAACTAGCACAATAAATGTTAAATTTAATAACTACATAACTTCAAATGTTTGTAAGAAAACTATATTTTTAGCTAGCAGATAAAAAAAACTCACATAGTTTGCACTTTTCTTTACAAATTCATATCTGAAAATAAAACATATGATGTTAATTATGGTAGGTTGAACACACATTTTGTAAACAATGTAGTACTTTTTATCAAATTTTTTTACTAATAATTTAACAAATTAATGCACAAAATTTGTTTGTAAAAATAAACCTTTATATAATTATATTATAAAGATAGATAGAATTTTAAACGCTATGATTTCGATGTTATAGCTAAAATGATGGCATACACCATTAATTTTTAACAATGTAATTACTAATAGCACTCTCGTCATGATTTTCATTGTTTATGAGTTTGAAATAAAACCAACTGGAAGAATAACAAATATTTAACAATTTCTGTTATTTGCATAATATTTTGTGTCTGTACATTTATTAGAAATGCTTTAATATTACTTTTAAAAAGTACCTTGTATAACGAGGTATACCAACATGATAACAATGACCCATTAAAAATAACCATATTTAAATTAACAAGCAGAAAATTAGAGAAACATAAAAATCGCTTTCAAATTAGGGTGTAAATGATAATATCACAAAAATAATGCTTTAGCAACCAAACTACACATGTAAGAATCAATAATTGTAAATAACTATGGTGAGCTTTGAAACAAGACATTTAAGATAAATGTTTGACAAACATACTAGAATGAGTTAAGATTGATGGGATGTTATTATTTAAAAATAAAAAATAATTTCCAATTTATAGTTTGAATGACTAATATAGCACTCGTGATACATAACTGTTCCAACAGTTAAAAGATAAATACAGTAGCTAATTTGGTTCATTGTTATCATAAGAGCAAATATAGTAAAAATAGTTGTAATTAAAATATGATTCCAGGACATTTTGTGCTAATCCAAAACAGCTAAACTAAGTCGATACATGTAAGAGAACTAGGTAAACTTAAACTAATGGTATGTTTATATAAAACATTGTGACATTTAAATCCACATTTATTTAGTTTAGTTTTTCTTTTCATTCCTTTTTTTTAATTATTTAAATGTTTTCTTAGTTACAAATTATTAACAAGTTGGAAGTGTAGAGGCACTAAACAGACTTACTAAATTTTCAACTCTAGTTAATAACATAGTATAAGCGTTCCATACCATATATAGATGTTATTTGAAGAACATTTATTTTTCAGCTCCACTTATATCTAATATATACTAAAACTTGTGAACTATGGCAACACAACTAGTCTTAAACAAACTTAAACCAGAAAGTATTAAGATGAGAGGAACTCAAGTACTTAAATAAAGGCTGCCTCCTTATTTAGCTATACTGCAAGAGTTCTTGTTTGTGATACAAATTATAAGCGTATTATAATATGTTATTTAAAAGTGTTCTTTCTCCCTCTTTGCAATATTCCAAACACTTTGTATGTAAAAATAAATCTAATTCTGCTTGAAAAGAGAAATTTTCTTGGCAGAGTAATTTGACAACAAGAAATTATAGCAATAAAAAAAAATCATTTGTGATGGATAAATTACAGCTTTAAATATGCATATATCATTTAAATGTATCATGTGTGACATACATATTTTGTGTGATTGATTAATGTGAACTTAAGGAATAATAATATTTATTTATAAGTATGAAGCAATGGGTAAGCCATGATAAACTTGAACTTAATATACAAATGATTTGGTATGTGTTAAGCACAAGGCAAGAGCGGACAAATTATTAAAATATTTATTCTGAAAGAAGATTGTTGTTTCCCCCCCAATTTTATTTTATGCCCCTAGCAGAGTTTTGCTAAACATTTTTCAGTGCCCAAGGAAAAATTAGAAACCCCCTTAAGTATTCAACATGGTAAAACAACATAAAAAACTTAATTACAAAAAAGTGAAACCATTTATCTTTACCGAAAAAATACCTGGTTAATTGACAAAAATTAACAAAAGTACAAGATTTTCTCTTTTTATCACCGCGTCTTACTACCCGTTCGGGTTATACACACGCTAATGTGTAATGGTAGGGTGATTGTGAGATGAAATGGAGGACCTACAATTTAACATGGAATCCGAACCACGGTGGAGGCCTGGCATTCCCCACATTCACAAGATGTCTTGTCAGAGGTGAAGGAAGGGTTTGGTAATCAGATAAATCTAGGCCGGGACCGAGGATTGAACCCCGGCCGCCAGCACAGAAGTCCGACACCTTACCCCTAGACCGCCAGGTCACCTATTGAATAAATTAGAATGTATTTTCACCAAAATTTGACAATACAAAGAGTTTCTTTTGGATATGCACCTCATAATAGTAAAACTAAAACCAACAGCTGGCTAGCAAAATCAAATTGTGTACCAATCACCTTTTGAATCACTGCACAAGCTATGTTAACAATACTAAAAGTTTAAAATTCCTGACCAAGGGACAAATTTCCATCATAGTTCTTGATTTTGTTTTAGTTGGTGGCCCCCTTTTATTGTTAAGCCTATACTAAAATTGAATGAAAAAATGTCTAGCCGTCACCAAAAAATTAATTCGTAAGATAAACTCTCTCTTGTCTTATCTTGTATTGACCGGGGGATAGTAATACGAATGAGCAAAGAGAGCATGCAAGTTTGTGTCAATATTTGTTGTGAGCATTGACTCCAATAAAGTGAAAAAAAAGTTAACAAGATAGGGGTAATCTGGGGGAGTTAGGGGGTGTGGGGCTCAACAATGACAACAAATTTATCTAATTTTGTAACCTTCCATTAGGTGTCAGCAAATGGTCAAATTTTCCTTAACAAGTGATATATGTTTGGTGCAAATTAGTTAATGGGCAGTAGACCCTTTCAATAACAGGGTGAAAGATAACTTATTTTATTTAAGTGACAACTAATTAAATGTTTTTATTTCAGTATGTTACTAGGATAGTATTGCAACATAAATTCCACCTTTTTGGCATAAAAACTACTTAAAAAAATTAGTTGTCTTTGTGTTGAAATGACCAGCTCAAGGCATATGCGCAAAATGCTTTATTTACGATCATAAAAGTTAAGTTTTTCGGTTAATAACACAAACAGAAATCTCTATTGTAAACTAGAATATTTGAATTAAAATTTAGCTTTGAAGAGCAAATTTTTTTACATCCATTATTGTTTCCAGTCTGTGTAGCCTGTGTAACCTTTTTATTTAAGCCGTATATTTTCCACAAGAGGCTTGCTAGACCTGTCGTAGCTTTGAATAGCAAAAATTCATTAGTAAATTCATGCCCCACTTTAAGTTAAGCTTGTGATCTTCTATAAGTGTGGAAAAGGCAATGACTAATTATTAGGAGAGATTGTAAAGCAATATTAAAAATATATGCACAAGTTTCAGTTGTTTAAGGGGACCTGGGTCTCATTTTTCAACAAAATTATACATTTTCAGATTTTATTATTATATTGTTCGAAATTGTTTTCTGAATAGAATGAAATATCACACGTCACGATTTTCCATTCATTACAGCCAGAAATAATTTATTAACTTGAGTTTAACACAATTCCCCCCCCCCCC